>JAULJZ010031095.1:0-15092 GCA_032270985.1 Heliamphora pulchella
GGTGCCCACACACCGTGATCGTCGTAGTGCGTCCGGGACATACGTGAGAAGGTTGCAAGGTCGTCTTCAACGTATTCAGGACTTCGTGAAACTTTTCGACAAGTTTCATAAAGGTATTATACTATTTAGATTAATATTGTTCTTTGTTTTCATGAAAAACGCACACGTCGCTTTTTATGGTCATGGCGTCGGTTCAAATTTTTTTATTTCCGCTCAAAGAACTCCCTCGAACACCCAAGGGATATGATGCTATTTGTGTAATTGTGGATGGGTTGATGAAGTCAGCTTACGACGTACCAATAAAGATGACATTTTCTACGGATTGGTTTGCACGGCTTTGTATTGATGAGATCGTTAGGCTACACAGAGTACCAATTTCTGTAGTATCGGACAGAGACCCGCATTTTACGTCCAGGTTTTGGCAAAGCTTACAAGAAGCGTTGGGGACTACTCTAAAGTTTAGCACGGCTTTCCATCCGCAGATTGGCGATCAATCGGAGAGGACAATTCACACCTTAGAAGATATGTAATGACCCGGTTCGAACCCTAGTTGTAACAACATTATTGGTAATGACCTGTGTAAAGACTCAACCCAAACCCTAAGTGTTAGTGACAGATGGCCCACGAGGCCATAGAGCCCTAACTCGACTCGAAAAACTTAAGTTAGATCCAAAAACCCTAAAAAGATCCAAAACTCAAGTAACAAAACCTTAACATCCGGAGAATCTCCTAACATTCTAAATTAAATAAATAACATGAAATATAAGATTAAAAATAAAAAATTCTCATAATTAGGGTAAAATAACTATTTTGCCCCTAGTACAGCAAAAAATCTTAAAAATCCAAATTTTGGCACATGTATTGGCCTAATTAGGTTTCAATCTGTTTTGATGATAACAAACCAAAGTTTCTAATTGTGTAAATTGAGTGTGTTCATAGGAATTCAACGTCACAAGCACAATTAAGAACGTAAAATGAAAGTCATGAAGCATGATGAACATATTCAAATGACTATAATCCATGGAGCACTTGAAGACCAAGAGAAATGGTTTGAAGATTTTCTAAGTGTAAATGCACTAGGGCCTGTGTAAGTTCACATACCATTGGTTATATTTGTGAAAACTCATAGGTGACCTTAGTTGAACCCTAGGTGCTTAATATTTTATAGAAAATCATTTTCAAAGTATAAAATGTGTTTTTAAATGTTTCAAAAGAAGTTCGGCAAAAAATATGCAAAAAAGTGTGTGAAGAAAATTGACGTACTTTCAATATTTTGGTCATAATTTTTTGTACAAAATGAATTTTGTTATGAGGTTTGAATCATTTGAAAGTAGACTTTCGAGGCTTCACACAAGAATGACCTTATTCGGAGTACGAATAAAGGAGTTATGGTCGTTTAAAATTGGGACAGCATCGTAGTCGAGTTTAGTCGACTGAACTACCTATTTCAGGCGACTGAATGTATTCAGTCGACTGAACCTCTAAGGTCAGTCGGCTGAGTCGGCAAAATTTTGAATTTCGGTTGAAATGGCTTGTTTGAAATTTCCTTGTAGGCTAGTTGATGTTTTTAGCCTATAAATACAACTCTTAAGCCATGATAATTGCAGAGACAAGCTCCCATTCCTACTCTCTCATATACATCAAGTTTGTGTTTCAAATTCTTCATTTTTATGAATTATTTTTTTAGAGAAAACCTTAGAAATCCTCCATTGTGCTTTTCACTTGTATATCCTTTGGAGTGAACATTAGTGTGCTTCATTTGTATTCATTTGCTCGCTGAAGGAGCAGATTCATTGTATAATCCTATTTAGATTACTTGTATTCCTGTTGTAACTTGAGAAGGTGATTCTCAAGAGAGGCCACTCCGCCTATTGAAGAAGAGAGGGAACTCTACTTATAAGGAGGAACTTGAGAAGGGGATTTCTCAAGAGACGCTGCACCGCCTACTGAAGGAATGTGTACTTGAGGAGGGGATATTCTCAAGAGAGGTTACTCCGCCTATTTGAAGGAGAAAGACTGCTCCGCCTACTGAAGGAGTGTTTAGTGGAATCCTCACAGCAGTGTGCTTGAGGAGTGAGGTAAGAACGTAGGCCATAGTGTCGAACCTTGTAAATCTTGGTGTCATATCTCTCTAACTCTATCTCTTTAATTCAGCACTTTAAATTCTATATCTACTTGAGTTTCTTTGTTAGAAAATATTTGTGGACGTTTGGGATTGCATGTTTAATTGGGTCAATATTGACATAAATTTTTTAAATACCCAATTCACCCTCCCTCTTGGGATTGCACCTACACGATCAATATGGACTCCTTAAATCATGGATTTAAGTACAATTAAGTAGCAAAAGACAAGATAACATCAAAAATGATAAAAATACCCCTTAGTGGCAGGCCACCTTAGAAGTTGTGCCAAAAAGTAGTTTTTTTTGCTTTTTTTAAGCTTAAAAAGATGAAAAAAGGTGTTAAATCAGGCATTATGATCATTCAACATTTTTGAACAAGTAATATACATAATAATATTATAGGTTAATAAAAGCAAACAAATTATTATTGAAGTTCATACACAGTAAAATTAGTCAAAAAGTCATATTTTATCAAACTAGCTTAATTTGACTTAAAAGATTACATCTATTTAATCAATTGCTATGAAAATTATGATAATTAATAAAAATACTAAAATTATCATAAACATACTAAAATAATAAGTTTCAGTAAGAAAAGACACCAAAAAGATATATCAAATTAACATTTAAAGTATTTTCTTGCATAAAATGGCACACAAAACAAGGTAAAACCCCAAGATTGATGTGAGATTAGGTTTTTTGACTCCAAAACTGAGACTAGCCAAATTCCCTACCACCAAATCTGAATTGTATCTCTGAAAACTTGCACCAAGTCTTGTTACCCATGTGATATGAAGAAAAAAATGACTTAAATTAAATCATTTTGTTTCCTAGTCTTTTCCTATATAAACTAAGCCTTGGAGCCTTCTTTCCCCTTCAAATTTTGGTAGAGAGAGAGGGAGAAAAACCAGATTCAAAGTTTTCTTGAGGAGTTTGGGTGAGTTGAGAGAAGGAAGAAGGAGAAAAAGAACAAAGATTCCAAGAAAAGGGTCTTTAGAGACCATAGTTCTAAAAGCCAAGTTCTACTAGTCATCCACCATCCATTAAGCCCTCAAACAAGTTAGTAAAACTTCTAAACTTTATGTCTAATATCACCCAAAATATCACTCAACTCATCTCTTTAAACACCTTAAATATCGAGAACCGAAAACAAACTAAAAAGGTGTTGTAGTTAAGAAATAGGGGCTGTTATGTTTTTGAATAATATGAGATGTGGTTGTGTTGTTATTTTTGAGTAGGATGACTTAAAAGTGTTCTATAACCTTGGTATTCATGTCTAAAACACAAGCATGCAAATAAATGGGACAAAACCTTGACATATCATAAGTAGGAGACTTGAACATATAAGGACATGATTTTTGAAAACATAAATGTTTCTGTCCTGATATTTGGAACTTCATAACTCCATGTAGAAACATGATATAAGCATGTTCCTTATGTCCAGATTTAGATTTGTGTGTTATATTTCATGCAAAGTTGGTTTTAACTCATTTGAGTAAGTAGAACTCGAGATATTGCAATTCTATCAAAGTGTGTCGTTTTTAAACCAGTCAACAATACCGACCTAAAAACCCTACTTTACAATGAGATCCGAGTTTTGTCCAAAACATAAAAGTTGTACATACCATGTATATCTAACTACCCACCCAAAATGAACACAACATAGTGAGGATGGATAGGTTAAAACCTCTTTTAAACTCTCTGTTGTGTTTCAGTCCTTAAAGGACACTTCTGTCACATATTTTTTGTATAGCCCAAAATCCCTATTTTTAGTGACCTACTAAAATAGTGGTCTACATGAATATTGTAGGTAACATA
Organism: Heliamphora pulchella; assembly: GCA_032270985.1. Lineage (NCBI taxonomy): Eukaryota > Viridiplantae > Streptophyta > Magnoliopsida > Ericales > Sarraceniaceae > Heliamphora > Heliamphora pulchella. The sequence goes on from JAULJZ010031095.1 coordinate 3,942, forward strand.
TTGAACTAGCTGATTTCCAAAAAGTAGTCCTTGATACCTCAGGAAAGTCCCTCAAAACTGTTACAAACCCTCTGTTCAAAACCGATTCTGCTGAGGGTTTAGCGGCTGACATAACCTATTTTATAAAATGGCTTATATCTAAAACTTTTTTCAAACAACTATCCCTAGAACCCTTTATGCGACTTGTAGGGGACATGTTTAAATAGAACATATCTAAAAATGTGCTCATTTGGATTTGATTTGATACCCGAAAATCGAGACTAGTAGAAGCGTATGTTCGGTAAAATTTTGAGGAAAGTGCTTAATAGTTTTTTGCTTTGACTGTTTTATTCACCCATTTTCTTTAGGTTTTGACCTTAGTGTTAAACATATGAGTTGTAGAAAATATCTTTATCTAAATGGTATTTAAAAATCATAACTTGATTCCAAGTCTAGATGCCCGAAACTCCTACCGACCCTTTAAATTTAATACTTGAACTTGGCCTTTAAAGTTACTATGTGTATGTTCAAGTACATTTTGTTGTGAGACCCGAGTTTGTGTTATGATTGATTTGAATTAGTTGATTAGTATTTTTAAGTGAATGTACGATGATTAAAACTTATGCCGTCAAGTTTGAACTGTATCTTGAGAATTGTACTTTGGTATGCTAGTTGATACCATGCTGTAGATAGTTGCATTTGAGATCCATATTATATGTCATGGACATTGTCACTTGCAGCCTGGCATATTGGAGTCCATCTGTGTAAATCATTGTTAGGATGTGCTATGTTGATTTGTCCGTTTTGGTTATAAGTCTAGGACATCCCTAGTTGCCATTTTTAAAAATATTTTGGGATGTATTCCCTTTATACACCCTGGGTGCGTCCTCGGTGTTACAGATTTGGTTTATACACCCTGGGTGCATTCCTGGTGTCTGAAATGGTTTATCATGGATATTGTTGGGCACCATGGGTTCGTCGCTAGCATTCTGGTTTTGGTAGTTTGGACTTTGGAGTTGACATTGGTGCGAAGGCGTCATGCTTCTTAAGATGAGAGCGTTTAGGTTCAACCCAAATTCCATAAGGTGAGAGCGTTTAGGCATTACGCAACAAGTTATCTTATTTTAAGGGGTTAGATTGGAGTACTTACCAGAAGAAGTTTTAGATATCACTTCGAGAGCTACCGTTAGAACCCCGTAACTTCACCCTTATAAGTCCTTTTCTCATTTACCCCAAGCTCTTGTGTCAACTTTTTGATGTTCTTTTGCATGTCCTTCCTTCTTATATCATCGGTCCTCAACGGTATCGTCATGTGTTGTTCGTCAGTAACCCTTATGCACCCAAGTCTTATTGATAACCTTATTAGAAATTTAATCCCAGAAAATACTCTTGTCCTCAAGTTGTCATGCCTCGATAATGACCGTATTTGCATTTGATTCTCCTCTAATTCAAACCATCATCCTCGAACTAACTTTTCTTTCGTAGAACTCGATATCAATTCTTTGATAATTACTCGTTCCAAGCATTCGACATTGATAATATCTTTTGCCATTGCTCATTTTCTCTCGATTCTAAAACCACAATCTATTGTAGTAATTTTGTGAATTCTTTGTACACTCTTGAAATCCTCACCAGGTAAATAGACTTGGATGCTTAAATTGAAGTACGTTAGGTTGATGTAACTTCAGGATAAATAACTAGTTTGGCTACCCATTACTTAAAATCTCTTTATTAGAATCTGATTGTACTGGATTAGTTTTAAGGACATTTTTTTAAGTATTGTTCATTGTCCTCTTCTTGTTTCACCTACATTTGAACCTCAAATGACCATTCAATTTGTGTCAACGGTGATTGCCATAACCATGACCATTTAATCTCATACAACCTATCTTTTGAACCATCTAGGAATCTTTTCTTGAATCACGGTAAAGGACTTGTTTACCTTCATTAGGCCGTTTTAACCTCTAGCCACAATTCGTGCAGTCTAGTACATCATTCAAAATTCTTGACTAAATGCTTGGCTACTCGCTGCCCTAGGTCACCTCTTTTAAGACCTAGATCGTTGAGAAACGATAATTATTAGAGTTTAGCACTTTCACAAGGAACTCAGAATGTGCACATCCTCAGAAGAACCACCCGGCACATCATCGAGTCGTAAAGCAAATCTCTACCTGGAACGTGTTTTGAAGATTAATAACCCTGACTGCAAAAACTACTAAGTAGGAGCTCATGCAACATCTCTAACGGAGACCTATATGAAGGTTCCTATCGCCATCACTGACAAAGCTCGTATGGGACCCACAGGAGTGTGGCACATGGAACGACAATGGAAATGCTACGGAACTTGGAAGTAACGTAGGACTACGCGGTCAAAGTCCAATGGTATTATCCACACCTATTCTAGTTAAGCCCCTATGTGTTATATACCTCGCTCTTTGTAATCGTCCTAAGAAAAACTTGTATTCTCAACTGACTATGGACTCGAACTTGAATGTTATGAAATACAAATGAATAAATCTTAAATTAACTCCACAAGATCCCAAAACCTAAAGACAATCAAGACTTTCAAAAGATGACTCACAAGCCGCAACACCTTCCCTCTTTATTCAAATGGCAAGTAGACAATCTAACCATCAACAACCAGCAGATGGACCCGTAGACAAAGAAGCACTAGGGTAGCCCAGGTCTTGCGTGAGCTTGCCACCAGCATTAACCGTCCTCACATCTGAGATAGGGCATAGTTCTTATAAGAACTTAGAAAACAATGAGCCCATATGTTCGAGGGAGAAGTGGAACCGAGAGTAGCCAAAGAATGGCGGAGAGCTGTCAAGAAGTTATTTAACTCCATGGGAGTGCAGACCGAGGCCGATCAAGTAACTCTAGCAGCACACCTATTGGAAGGAGAGGCCGATTACTGGTGGTTTATGATTGACAACACCCAAGATGTAGCAGCTCTGACATGGAATCAGTTTGAAGAATTATTTTTGGGAAAGTACTTCCTAGCTCCCTTTCGACAGGGACAAGTCAGAAAATTTCTAGAGCTAAAACAAGGATCTATGTCAGTAACCCAGTACGTCAATCGCTTCAAAGAGTTGAGCCGATTCGCAGCGACCATCATACCGGATGAATAATCAAGGGCACGAAAGATCGAGTGGGGCCTAGAACCCTCTATCTGAACTAGAGTCATCTGCTTACAACTTCTGACTTACACTCAAGTAGTACAAGTAGCAATATTGGCAGAGATAGATTTAGCTGACTCTAGAAGGATTTGGACCCACAAGAAAGGAAACACCAGCTCTGAAGGACCAGTAAAAAGCAACCGAGTATTCATTCCAAAGAAGCCATATCAACAGAAGAATAGATAAGAATGGCCAAGGGACTCTTCTACTAAATTTATAGTCTGCTTTAAATGTCACCAACCAGGACATAAGAGGTCTGAGTTCCCACGCCTAGGACAAAGGACTCTAAACAACCACTCCCAGTAGTGGAGGCAACCCCAGAACCAGTCACCAAAGTACCTACAGACAGTTCAGGTCGCCCGATTGGCAACAAACCAACAAAATAGGAAGGGAAGGTCACCGCTAAACAAAAACTAGAGGCCCCAGGGAGGATGCATCTTTGCTCAGCTGGAGGAGGAAGTAGAAGGCACCCCAGTTATGCAAGCTATGTCCATGTTGTTCAATACCTTAGAGAATGTGTTGTTTGATTCTAGAGCATCCCATTCTTTCATATCTTTAGCATGTATTCAATCTTTGCCCTTAGAACCCAAAGTGTTAAGATCAGACTCTAAGCGTCGATACACCCTTACGCCATGTGATCTGCGATTCAGGCATTTTGACAAATACGATGTGATTCTCAGAATGAACTAGCTCTCCGAACATCACGCTACCATCGATTGCCAACAAAAGAAGATATGGGCACGAGTAGAGAATGGCACTATTGTACGAATTAAAAGAGAACGACGTGAAACCCTGACACTGAGTAACGCGAAGATATGTAGACCAAGTAACTTCAACGAAATATTAGCTTACATGCTTGTTGATAGAAATGCCCTGTCAGCCACCGAGTTAGCACGAGTTGTATGTGAATACAAGGTTGAAACTTCGAGAAAAGCTCAGTAGAGATCCAAAGCAAGGTGCTTTGGAAGAAAAGCGATTCTGATAATAGAACCGCTATGGCATCACCACAAAAGTGAGAAAGCCAACTTAAAGACAAGAAGGCACAATGCTAGCAAATCATCCCCAACCTTTCACACGATGAAGTATGGGACGAAATTTCGAGTACAAAATTTGTTCAAGGGGGGTAGCTTGTAATGACCTGGTTCGGACCCTAGTTGTAACAACTTGATTGATAATGATCCATGTAAAGACCCAGTCCAAACCCTAAGTATTAGTGACAGATAGCCCACGAGGCCATAGAGCAAAGAAGAGACTTGAAACCCTAACTCGACTCGAAAACCCTAAGTTCGATCTAGAAACCCTAAAATGATCCAAAATTCAAGTAACAAAACCTTAACACTTAGAGAATCTCTCAACAATCTAAATTAAGTAAATAACATGAAATATAAGATTAAAAATAAAAAATTCTCATAATTAGGGTAAAATAACCATTTTTCCCCTAGTACAGCAAAAAGTCTTAAAAATCTAAATTTTGATACATGGACACCCTAAATCAAGGATTTAAGTACAATTAAGTAGAAAAGAGAAGATAACATCAGAAATGACAAAAATACCCCATAGGGGCTGGCTACCTTGGAAGTTGTGCTAAAAAGTAGCTTTTTTGCTTTTTTTAAGCTTAAAAAGATGAGAAAGGTGTCAAATCAGGCATTATAATGATCCAACACTTGTTAAACAAGTAATATGTATAATAATGTGGTATTATAGGTGAACAAAAGTGAACAAATCATTATTGAAGTTTATACACACTAAAATAAGTCAAAAAGCCATATTTTGTCAAACTAGCTTAATTTAACTTAAAAGACTACATCTATTTAATCAATTGCTGTAAAAATTATGATAATTTATGAAAATACTAAAATTATCATAAATATACGAAAATAATAACTTTCAGTAGGAAAAGACACAAAAAAGATACATCAATTAAACTTTTTAAGTATTTTCTTGCACAAAATGGTACGCAAACCTAGGTAAAATCCCAAGATTGATGTGAGATTAGCTTTTTTGACTCCCAAACTGAGCCTAGCCAAATTCCCTACCACCAAATTTGATTTGTATCTCTTGAAAACTTGCACCAAGTCTTGTCACCCACGTGATATGAAGAAGAAAAAGGAGTTAAATTAAATCATTTTCTTCCCTAGCCTTTTCCTATATAAACTAAGCCTTGGAGCCTTCTTTCTCCTTCATATTTCAGTAGAGATAGAGTGAGAAATACCAAATTCAAAGTTTTTTTGAGGAGTTTGAGTGAGTTGAGAGAAGGAAGAAAGAGAAAAAGAAAAAGGATTCCAAGAAAAGGGTGTTTGAAGACTATAGATCTAAAAGCCATGTCCTACTAGTCATCCATCCTCCTTTAAGCCCTCAAAACAAGTAAGTAAAACCTATAAATCGTATGTCTAATATCACCCAAAATATCCCTCAACTCTTCTCTTTAAACACCTTAAAAATCGAGAACTGAAAACAAACCGAAAATGCGTTGTAGTTGAGAAATAGGGGCTGTTATGTTTTTGAATGCTATGAGATGTGGTTGTGTGCTGTTATTTTTTAGTATGATGAGTTAAAAGTGTTATAGAACCTTGGTATTCATTTCTAAAATACAAGCATGCAAATAAATGGAACAAAACCTTGACATATCATAAGTAGGAGACTTGAACATATAAGGACTTGATTCTTAAGAACTTGAATGTTTTTACCCTGATATTTGGAACTTCATAACTCCATGTAGAAAATTGATCTAAGCATGTTCTTTGTTTTTAGATTTATATTTTTGTGTTAGCTTTCATCCAAATTTGATTTCAACTCATTTGAGTCAGTAGAACTCGAGATATTGCAATTCTACCAAAGTGTGTCGTTTTTAGACCAGTCAACAATAGCGACCTAAAAACCGTAGTTTACAATGTGATCCGAGCTTTTACCAAAACATACAAGTTGTCGATAACATGTATATCTAACTTCCCACCAAAAAGGAGCACAAAATAATGAGGATTGGTAGGTTAAAACCCTTTTGAAACTCTCTATTGTGTTTCAACCCTTAAAGGACACTTCTATCACATATTTATGTATAGCCAAAAACCCATATTTTTAGTAACCTAATCCAAACGTGGTCTACATGAATATTGTAGGTAACACATTGAGATGCTTTATTTCCAAAATTCAGACCTAGATATCTCGGGATAGTCCCTAAAAACTATTTCAAACTCTCTATCCAAAATCGATTCTGCAGAGGGTTTGGCGGCTAGCAGAACCTATTTTATAAAATGAATTATATCGCAAACTTGTTTCAAACAACCACCCCTAGAAGCCTTCATGAGACTTGTAGGGAACATGTTTAACTAGAACATATCCAAAATGAGGCTCATTTGGACTTGATTTGATGTCCAAAAATCGATACCAATAAAGGCATATTTTGTTACAATTTTGAGAAAAGTGCTGAACCATTTTTCGCTTAGCCTGTTTTATTAACCCATTTGCCTTAGGTTTTGGCCTTAGTAATAAACATAAGAGTTGTAAGAAATTTTTTTATCTAAATGGTGTTTAAAAATCATAACTTGATTCCAAGTTTAGATGCCCTAAACTCCTACTGACCCTTTGAATTTAATACTTGAACATGGTCTTTAAAGTTGTTATGTGTATGTTTGTGTACCTTTTGTCGTGAGACCCGAGCTTGTGTTTTGATTGATTTAAATTAGTTGATTAGTGTTTTTAAATGAATGCACGATGATTAGAACTCATGCCATCAAGTTTGAATTATATCTTAAGAATTAAACTTTGCCATGCTAGTTGATGCCATACTATAGATAGTTGTACTTGAGATTCATATTATACATCATGGACATTGTCACTTGCATCTTGGCATATTGGAGTCCATCTGTGCAAATCGTTGTTAGGATGGGCTATGTTGAATTGTTCTTCTTGGTCTGAAGTCTAGGACGTCCCAAGTTGCCATTTTTGGAAATATTTTGAGATGTATTCCCCTTGTACACCCTGGGTGCGTCCTCGGTGTTACAGATTTGGTTTATACACCTTGGGTGCGTCCCCAGTGTTTGAAATAATTTATCATGGATATTATTGGGCACCTTAGGTTCGTCGCTAGCATTCTGGTTTTGGTAGTTTGGACTTTGGAGTTGACACTAGTGCGAAGGCATCATGCTTTTTAAGGTGAGAGAGTTTAGGTTCAACCCAAACCCCACGGCGTTGCAAATTTTACAGTAAAACAGCTGTGGCATGTATCTAGGTGAAGGACTTACTATTCACAACGAGGTGACTTTACTGTGCAATTTATCTAGAAAGTCTATACCTTAGAATTTCCTAGTGTAGAATTCCTGTTATGATTTGGGTGTATGTCGGGTTGGATATTTGGATTGCATAAACGATATCTCATACTGGCATATTTATTGACTTATTTGCTACCCTATTATAAATTTGTCTATCTTCTTGACTTTAAAGTGTGCTTGAGTATTACTTGGCATGCGTTGTGGTATATTTTGTGGTGAGTTTGGTTAGAAGATTTAGAGTGTTTTCTTCAGGGCTTTGGCTCATGGCAATCATTCCACATGTGAGAAAGAGGATATCTTTGAAAAGAAGGTCCCCAAAGGAGAGGAAAGCTACAATTACCAGTGGGAGTTCCTGGAGCAAGAGAATCCCAACAATGCTTGCTGAAGATTTGAATCTTCACCTTTTATTTTTTTGTTCAGTTTCCTCGTGCTTATCATAATTTTTAAAATTTCTTGATAAAACTGTAAACGCTATGTACCTTTAAACGGTTCAGAAACTCTAACAATGTAATACTTATGATATGTAAATATGAATGAATGGCTAGAATATCCCTTCACTTATATTTATGTATGTCCCGATATGTCTCGAGGACGGGGCATCACAAGATATGCTTAGAGCATGTGTTCTACACTTTGCTGGAAACTGGGAGGAACATTTCTTGCTGATCGAGTTCGCATATAACAATAGTTTTCAGTCAACCATATGGATGGCCCTTTACGAAGCGTTGTACGGTAGGAAATGTCGAAGGCCAATTTGTTGGGAAGAAGTCGGACAGAGGAAGTGGCTTAGACCCGAGATTGTTTGAATTACCACTAACAAGATTAGGTTGATCCGAGAGAGATTGAAGCAATCGCAAGACTGTCATAAGAGTTATGCAGATAATCGAAGACGTGACTTGGAGTTTGTAGTGAGAGACCGTGTGTTCCTAAAGATATCGCCATGGAAAGGAGTGATGCGATTTGGGAAAAAAGGAAAACTCAGTCCTCTATACGTTGGACCATATGAAATTATTAAGAGAGTTAGGAGCACAACATACCAATTAGCCCAGCCATCAGATTTAGCAAGACTGTATGTTGTATTCCACTTTTTGACGCTGAGAAAATACATGCCAAACCCTTCAAACGTGTTAACAACGCAGCCTATCGACCTGAAGCTCAACCTCACATATGAATAGAAGCCAGTAGGGATACTAGACAAGAAAGAACAAATTCTACGAGGCAAAATCTTTCCTTTAATAAAAGTGTTATGGCATAGTCACCCGGTAGAAGAATCCACGTGGGAGCGAGAAGAGGATGTGTGAAAAAATACCGACATCTCTTCGATCAAGGTATGTAAATTTCGAGAACGAAATTTCTTAAAGGAGGGTAGATTGTAATAACCTGAACTCAAGATGTGAATAAAAAATAAAGAACATCTCAAAAGAAATGAAATCTCGAACCTAAGTTCAGTAAGAAGAACTGGCCCGACCGTTTAACCTTTTTTAGCCCAAGTCCCGGAATAGAGTGGGAACCACACAAGCATATATTAAAACCCTAATATTGAGTATAAGAATTCAAATTTATAAGTTCAAGTTATTTAAGACGAGGGTTAAGCTCGAAAGGTCAAGAAATGAACCTATGTGAAAATAATCGAATTTTCTCCTATAATTAAATAAAGAAAATTATTTTGATATATATATATATATATACATACTCAAGTGGCTAGCCACCTAGGAGAATGTGCTAAACTTGGTTGCCAAGTTTTTCTAAACCAAGGTTAGTAAAAAAATAACCTAAGTTAACTAAACATAACCATAGTTAACCAAGCTTCTCATAGAAGCTTCCTACTTGACTTTTGTCTATTAAAAGAACCCAAAACCTCTATTCTCCCCAATGGAATTTCGACATTTGTGAGGGTGAGGGAGAGAAAGAAGAAGAAAGAAGAACAAAGAACAAGGACAAAGGAATTGGGAAGATCCATGGAGTTGTAAAGCTTAAGGTCATGATCCTAATCACCAAAGAGTAATCTATACAAGGTAAGTAAGACTCTAACATCTCTGATTTTGTATACCTCAAGCATCTCTCTCACCATTTTCAAACACCAATCTAAGATCAAGAATTGGAAACTCAAAAATAAAGGCATTATGGTGGGATTGTTGGGACTGTTGGGTATAAATGTTGAAGTTGAGTTAGTATGAGTTTTCCCATGGGTTCCATGACTTCTATGAGCTTCGGAACATTGATATATTGAAGTTCAACACATGTATACAAAGAAGTTGGGTCAAAACTTACACACATAACGCTAAGAGGCTAGAACCAAGATAGGCCTGAGTTTTGAGCGATTTGTCCTTTTTTCCTTGATCTTTGGAACTTCATAACTCAATGTAGAAAAAAGATCTTAGCTTGTTCTTTATGTCCAGACCTAGGTTTTTGTGACGAGCAAACTTTATCTAAATCTGCAAACTCCTAGCTTTTGTTCCTAGCCATTATTGCCTCTAGGGAAAAGACGTTATCTTTCATCCAAATTTTGTTTGAACTCATTTGAGTGAGTAGAACTCGTGATATTGCATTTTTACCGAAGTGTGTTGGTTTAAGACCAGTTAACATTGTAGACCTGAAAACCCTAGCTTCGAATGAGATCCGAGATTTGGTCAAAACATAAATATTGTAGATAACATGTATATCTAGCAACCCACCACAAATGAGCCCAAAATATGGAGGCTTCATAGGTCAAAAACACTCTAAAAGTCTCTATTATGGTTCAGCATTCTGTCACATATGTGTATGACCAAAAACTCCTATTTTTAGTGACCTACTCCAAAAGTGGTCATCATGAATATTGTAGGTAACATAATTGACTTCTTACTGTCCAACAATTGAACCTAGATACCTCGGGAAAGCCCTTAAAACCCGTTTTAAGCTCTCAATTAAAAACCGATTCTGTTGAGAGTTTAGTGGCTGATTGAACTCATTTTATAAAATAGCCTAAAACTCTAACTTGTTTTAAATAACTACCCTTAGCACTCTTCATAAGACTTGTAGGGGACATGTTAAACTAGAACGTATCCAAAATGGGATCTCTTTGACTTGACTTGATGCTCCAAAATCAAGACCAACAGAGACACTTTTTTGACCAATTTTTTGTGCAAGTGCTGAACGGTTTTTGTTTGCGTTAAGTTTTTCACCTAGTGGCCTTAGGTTTTGGCTTTGGTGTTAATGTAATAACTCGAACTCAAGATACAAATAAAAAAAAAGAACATTTAAACTAGAACGTATCCCAAAATGGGATCTCTTTGACTTGACTTGATGCTCCAAAATCGAGACCAACAGAGACACTTTTCTGACCAATTTTCTGTGCAAGTGCTGAACGGCTTTTGTTTGCGTTAAGTTTTTCACCTAGTGGCCTTAGGTTTTGGTTTTGGTGTTAATGTAATAACTCGAACTCAAGATACAAATAAAAAAGAAAGAACATCTCAAAAGAAATGAAATCTCGAACCTATGTTCGGTATGAAGAACCGGCCCGACCGTTTAACCTTTTCAAGCCCGAGACCTGAGAAAGAGGGAGAACCACACAAGAATTTATTAAAATCCTAATGTTGTGCATAAGAATTCAAAGTTATAAGTCTAAGTCGTTTAAGATAATAGTTACGCGCAAAAAGTCAAGATACTAACCAATGTGAAAATACCCAAATTTTCTCCTATAATTAAATAAAGAAAATTATTTTGATATATATATATATATATAT
>JAULJZ010031106.1:0-15092 GCA_032270985.1 Heliamphora pulchella
ATAAAATAGAAAATTAATTTTATTAAAAATAAAATTAAATACTAAAAATATGATTTTCAGTATACCAACCCTAACAGTACAAACATCTAAACACACACACAGCAATGTTGTCCGTCAAACCATGAAGACCAACCAATGTTAAAAACAAGGCTCAACCCCAAGGGTTAGCTCCAAACCTCCAAAACTACGTTTTCGTAACATACACATGAATTTTTCCAATTTTCAAAACTCATCCTTTTGAAAACAATCGACACACATCCACGAACTTTATAGTAAACCACAAAAAAAACATAACATGTTTTTTATCCAACCAAATATGGTTTAAACACAAAATTAAACATTTATAGCATTTTAAAATGGTAAAACCGCGTATAAATTACATGTAACACCCTTTTAAAGCAAGATAATCTAGAATTCTACCTTAAAAAGTTAAAAACTCGAACCTTTAAATACCGGCAAAAAATCAAAGTCACCAAAACGAGATTCTGTTCAGATGAATGCGAAGCCCACGACGCGTATAACAAGGATCGACTATCCCAACGCCAAGAATCGAGCCTAAACCAAGCTAAAAGCTAGAGAGAAGGTAGAGGATTTAACCTTTGTTTCAAGAAAGAGAAAAGCTTGTTGAACAAGCTTGGGCTCAAAAACCAAGGCCATGAGTTAACACTTTATACAACCCACGCAGACAGACCGCTCGAACGGTCTAAGCACCGATCGAGCGGTCCTGCCCAGAAAGCACACCAACTTTCTACCACAACACTCGACAGGATCGAGATTGAAACCCACATGCATATCTAGGCCAACACATGCATGAAACATATAGAAATATGCTTTTCTATAACAACCAAAATGATATACAACACATCGCAAATAAACATTACAAAATTAAAAGGAACCGAGTCTCACAACTCTTCCCTCTTAAAGAATTTTGCCCCGAATTTCAATACTAAAACTCAAGCCAGCTACCTTATCGTCAACTACTAACAATCTCTGATACAAAAACTCTGCAACACTGCCCGACGGTAAAGATGCCAACGCGGCTCATCCCCCAACAATTACGCCCCACGACAAAAACATGTTTTCAAAAGATAAGCATCGATACTGATTGCTTCCGCCAACAAAGTCTCACTAATGCCACGGTCATCCACACGTCGCTGGACCAAGATCCAACTCACACCACTGAGGCATCGAAGCACATATCCCATCGAACACGACCAACTTAAGCGATTTAACGTATAACACGAAGCTAATCCACAATCGAAACTGGTCCAAAACACACTCCACTTCAGATCATAAGGACTACTACCCTCGTCTGTACCGCCGCAAACTAGCCCATTCGCATATCAAAACGCACACCAAGGACTACTCTTGTAAGCTTAAACACACGTCGTCAAACTCTGACATTATTCACAAGGAATCACACGTATCATACTCAAAATTCTATTTAAGCCTTCACGATCAGTTGATGACTATAAAACTCAAAACCACATCATCATTCTACGTATGTCAAAAATGCCAGCACTAAAGCTGACGAAACGCTCATTCCCGAGCAAAAACTACAAACATCTGTAGTTTAATTCACTGAAAACTCATTTAATTTACTGAAAACTCCAAAGAACACATTTCCTTCTCATGAGTTACCAACATTAGATCTGAACCTTCACCCTCTACCAATCCTCAATCAGATCCTCAATCGCAAACCACAACTCACCTTCTAAAAATATTAGGTGTCACATTATTGTCAAGGCCAAGATTCCACACAATCGAGATTAACTGGGTTAGGAGCTTTTTAATTAATCAACTTGGGAGACACCTTTGGCGGCTAGGAATTTTATAATCAAGGAGGCTTCAACTATTTCAAACCCTAGTAGCCACACCCAAAACCTTAGCTGACACTGCATTTAACACAGTACGAGCGTACGGACCACTCGATCGACCTTTTGACCGATCGATCGGTCAAAACCTGCTTGCAGTATATTTTCACCTTCAGTGCAGAACAGTGCAGACCTGTGCAGCCGAGAGCATCTCTTAACCGCTCGATGGACCGCTCGATTGATCTATCGCGCAGTATAACACCGCTTGCTGTATTTTGATGTTTTTGCTTTGTTTTCTTGTTCTGCTGCAAAATACAAACATACCTCCCAAAAACTAGTGTCAAATAATAAAAAATAAAAAATAAATTAATTTATCACAAATTTGTCAAATAAAAAAAGAATTAAAAAGAATTAAACCGGAGGCTTAAATTCCTAACATAAAATATTTATATAAAATGTATTTCTATTTACAAAAGTGGTAAGTTTTACTTTAAAAGGCATACTAGTATTAATTTTTTTTCATTAATTTATTATCTATTAGTACTCAATCGACGATAATTAGCGCGATTATATTTTTTTAAAAAAATGAGAAAGAAAAGTTAACGAAATTTAAATAATAGATAAATAATACATTAATATTTGGCCGAACTCAGAAAATGTGTTGTGAGCGGCTAGTGGACCATGATCCACCCGAGTTCCCCAAGTAAAACATTTTAGGAACTCTTTTAAAAGAAACATGGAACAAAATTTTTATTGGCCGAAGCATTTCATTACTAAACATATCCCATAGCTAGAATGTGAAGTACCCAAAAATAATACTACAAGCATTCCAGCTCTAAGCCCACAACTCGGGTTGCAGAAATAGTTTGTCCAGTAGTAAGAACATACATTCCAAAACATGCAAAATTAGCAAAACAAGTAAAAGAATTAATATCTCAAAAAACTAGCATTGCACCACATGTTAGATATGATAAAAAATCAGTTTAACAGCACATGTAAAAATTTAAACTAACGGCATAAGCATAAAAGCACGTATGAATACTCATATACTAAATTACAGGTTATAGTATAGATTCACAAATTCAAAACAAATTTGTTCAAAATTTTGTTTTCAAGTGTCAACTATAACCACTAAAAATATTTTCCATTTTTAGGTGTCTACTATAACCATCAAAAATATTTTTTAGTTTTCGTGCGTCAATTGTACCATCAAAAATAATTTTAGCTTTCAGGCGTTAATTGTAACTATCATGAAGTCTATATCACCAACATAAAAATGGATTAGCTTATGCATATAATGATATTGTTCAGCGACAATGCCATTATGTAAGAAAGTGACCCTTAGAATAATAAATGGAAATGGTATCAACCCGTGGTCATCTGGCAATGACCCCATTGTTATTACATCATCCTTGTTGTATTTTAAACTCGCAATGTCTAGGCACGCTGTTCGAACTTCAAACCAAAAATCAAGCAGCAATATCACAGAATAATTTTTTACTATCATATCCGTGGTCAAACAAAAATTATCATTTTCACATCATCGATATGTTTTAGGGAAGAAAAATTTCGAAGACATCAAGTAATTCAATTATGATTGTCGACAGTTGCCTGTGGTGGCTATAGTTGAAAGTGGTGATGAGATGGCGAAAGAGTGTATTAAAAATTAGAAGAGTGTGAATAATAAGAATAATAGTGTTAAAAATTTGCTTAATATTTTTTTGTCCGAAGACATTTAAAACTTTTAGATATGTCTAGGGATTTTGTACCTAAAATTCTCACACGATTCAATAATTTTTAATACATTAAAACAACGGGACATAGTATTTTCTTTTTCTTTGACAATAGAAAATTCTTACTGGCGATGTCTTTAGTAGGTGCGGTTTAAAATATATTCTTATGGGTAAATTACATTTATCTCCCTTGAAATACTTGATAAATAGAAAGACTTCTCCTGAGGTATCTGAAATGACATTAATCTCCCCTACTAAAATTACCAAATAAATGACGTTAACAAAAAATATTATTTTATTATTTTACCCCTATAATTAATTAGAATTTTATTAATTAAAAAATTTTAGAAAAAACTAAAACCTAAATCCCAAATCCCTACCACTCCCACTGCCACCGACCTCCACCCAACCACCACGTCCACCACCGACCTCCACCCTTTCTGTAGCTTTGCACCCACCACCACCGAAGAATCAATTTCTTCTTCTTTAATTCAGGTGGTTTTCCTACTTCGTCTCTCTCTTCCTTCCTAAATCCCAAATCTCCACCAATCCAAATCCAACCCCAACCCCAACCCCAACCCCAACCCCAACCTTCATCATCCTCATTTGTTGTCAAGATCGAGTCCGAGCTCCTTTAGCAGGTGTTTTACTCTGGTTACTACCTTGTCGACCCCACTATGCAATCGGAGGCGCGCACTGTACATCCTCATTTGTTGTCAAGATCGAGTCCGAGCTCCTTTAGCAGGTGTTTTACTCTGGTTACTACCTTGTCGACCCCACTATGCAATCGGAGGCGCGCACTGTACATAAGGGTTTCTTCGACGATGAGAAACGGGAAGAGAGCTTCCTCTTGTATCACGTAGCCAGAGATTCTACAAAAATGTGGAGGGTTTATTGGTCGGTCATTGACAAGAATGAGGTCGAAAATGTGACACGACACAATCATCCCGGCCAGATAGTGCTGGTGTGGGCGATGGAGAAGATGAGGGGAGAGGGAGAATCAGCATCCATCGCTTATTTTACCCAAAAACAGAATAGCACAATCAAAACCAAACAAATTGGTCCACGTATGATGACCCCAAATAGAATATAGACCGAACTCCTAACCGCCGAACTCTCTAGAGGCTGTTAGCGTAGTTGCTGAACTCCTACAAGGCAAAGAACACCGTTAGTACTTTCCGGCCTAGTTTAACCGGGAAGTACTCCGACGTTCAAATTAGATTTCTCTCTAAGAGGTTTCTAATCAAGAACTAGGTTCAGAATTCTGTACCTATGGGCAGAGAGTGCTTGCCTATATAAAGGGATCATAAAACCAGGGAGGCTGAGTCCTCTTGCCACTCTGCCTCTTATCCTTTAGAGATTTTGCCTTATCTTAGAACAATTAGAACTGCTTTAGGATGTTAGATCCTACATTCTCGAATAACTTGTATTAGGAATGAGATCTTTTTGAGTTATCCCTCTTCTTAGGGCAAATGTGGGCTTTATGTATCATGGGCTGCTCCTTTCTGGGGTGGCCCGAACTCACCCTAGGCCGAACAAATAATGGGCCAGCCTTTTGATTGTAACTTTTGTTCTGCTTGCCTTGGGCTGGGCTGGGCTTTGAGCCTGTAAACTTGTTCACCTTTAACTACCCCTAGCTCTTGCTTCTTTTTGATCGGGGAGCCTAGTGGGAAGTCAAAGCTCTTCTTTTTTTTCCTTTCTGCTTGTTCGGCGAATCATCTTTCCCGGACTGTTCCTGTTCAGGATATATGTTTTGGTGTTGGCGTTCCAGGGGGTGCTCCCTTGTTCAGAGGTTTCTACTCGGTTCTTTAGGAGGTAGTTTGGGAGTTGAAGTCCCTTAATATCTCATCATGAATTACAGCTTGCCTCGAGCCCCGTTTCGTTGATGTGGCGTGTTCTGATTGGGTTTCTAAAGACGCACGCGTCGTTCTAGGGAACAATGCACGTATTAATAATGCGAGCCCTCAGCGATTTTCGGCGAGCAAGATCTTCAATCTCAGGCGAAGCATTTTTCCAGAATTCGGTGACTAGGACTCACCTCTAGAGACTTTTAAGCACCATTTTTTCCTTTTCGCTGCTCTTTTTCACTGCTTTGAGGCTAGTTTGCCCTTTCTCTCCCTCTCTTTTTGTTTTTCTTCTAAAAATGGGAAAACTAAGAAAGTTAGTATCGACGTCAGAGGCTTTTCGGCGCCGATACCAAATTTTGGACGATGTTGGCCTTACTCTGGCTAATGCCGGAGATTCGCGCAAAGGGAATTGGAAAAAGCTCCCCCTCCCACTAGTTGCTATAGTGGAGGGGGAGTTTAGTTCCCTCTTCACTAGTTGCTTTGCTGAGTTCTTCGGCACTACCGAGTAAGTCCCATGTAAGTCTCCTCTAACGTGTTTAGAGTAGTCATGGGGGTAGTAGAGCTGAACCGTATCCTTGGTACCAATCTCGGTATCTAGGATATTGTTTATTGCTATAACATGGTCAAACATTCTTAAGGGTCATATTACCTCAAGGCTAAGAGGATAACCGAAAAGCTGGTGATCGAACTACTGGACTCCCGTAAAGATGTGGACGATGACTTCGTCTATGTGATCAGGAACTTTGAGTTCAGTCCCGGAGAGGTGTAGGATATCTTCACCGTCCCCCGAAAGGACGGTCTTGGCCTTGGTAGCTTCACTTGCCAACTGTTTGTTTTTATGTCTTACATAGAACTAGTCTTGCTTTTCTTTTCTAATGCTCCTGTTCTTTTGTTTTCTGTTCGATGCAGGTGAGATTGCTAACAACCGAGCTCAGGGCCCTCTTCCCGGAGTTCACTTAGATGATCTCGTAAAGGTTTGGGCTTACAAGGGTCTTCCCGAGCAGAGACGATTAGGCAGGGATACGCACATCCTTTTGAAGTATATT
Source organism: Heliamphora pulchella (assembly GCA_032270985.1). Lineage (NCBI taxonomy): Eukaryota > Viridiplantae > Streptophyta > Magnoliopsida > Ericales > Sarraceniaceae > Heliamphora > Heliamphora pulchella. The sequence continues at coordinate 6,441 of JAULJZ010031106.1, forward strand.
CCCACTTATAGGAGCTTCATTAGGCCACGCACAGCCAGTGTCCGGATTATCGGTCTTGTTTTGGAGCAAGCGAATATACCTGAAGCCGTAGTCCTACCGTTTACTAGGGCAGATAGGCAAGTCACAGTAACCCATCCCCCACTTCTTCAACACCGACCTGAGCCATCTTCGCTAGGTTACACTATCTCGATTTCCTCCTCTTCTTCTTCTTCTGCGAATTCCTCCGAGCTTGCTCATATCACCGAGATGGTCAAGAGAAAGATTACCACCACCGATCTCACACAGTTCCTCATGGTGAGAGGCTCCAAGAAAAAAGTCACTATTACTACTACTGCCCGAGCAGAAGAAATTCAACAGGAGAAGGCCTCAGACCTTGCCGTCGAACTCTCAATGCCCACGTCCGGGCAAGCTCCAATGGAACCTCAACCTCCTTGGAAGAGATTGAACAAGACTGGGGAAGCAGGACCCAGTGCTACTGTGGGGAAGGCCCCCACCAAAGACAAGGGAAAGAAGGTAGCTGACCTACCGACCGATGCAACGCCCTGGTCCCCCAAGCTAAGGAAGAGGGATCGTCTAATCACCTCTAGAGACAAAGCTGGGTCCCCAGACACATCTCTTAGGCTTTGCAAAGCTCTTCTCTTCCCCTCTAACATGAAGGAGATCAAAAAATTCGATTTTGAGAAGCTCTGTGGATCCGCCGTTTGGCATACCATCCAGTAACTATTTTCCCCTTTCTTTTTTTTACTTTATGTTTTTTGTACTTTTATCTCTTTTATAACCTGTTTCTTTCTTTGCTCCCTTCTTTTTCTTTCTCAGAGCCTTCAACGGACTGTTGTTGCCCTAGAGAGGGTAAAGGAGAGGGAGCCTGAGCTGATCACTATGTGTCAGCGCAACCACAGCTACCTCCAGGCCATCAGTAAGATGGAGGCCGAGCTCCGTGATCGGGGCTTGGTCGCGGACACTGCTTGGACAAGGGTGTCCGAACTGGAGGTAGAGAAGACCTCTCTGAAGCGCTAGTTAAAGGAGAAGGCAGAGGAGCTCGTACCTACAAAGGCCTGAGCTAATGAAGCCGAAGCTAGGAAGGCAAAGGCTGAGGAAGAGGTCGACAAGGCCTATACTGAGGGGCTGGCCGAAGCCACAGAGAACTACAAGGGCCAAATCCCCATGCTACAAGATATCACCTTTGCAGCAGCCTGGGATGAGGCACTGAAGGCAGCCGGGGTGGACTCCTCCTCCCCACTCTTTACTAACGTCCCTCTTCCGAGCAAGCGGGTGGAGAAAGAAGAAGAAGACGAAGTAGTGGAGCTGCAGGGAATCCCAGCTGCCACTAATGCTGAAGATCCATTATCTCTGGCCGAACATGCTCCTCCCTCAGTGACCGAGAAAGTGGGGGCCCTTGTCCAAACTATTGAAGAATTTTTTGAGGAGCCCTAGCTTCTTTCTTTCTATCTTCTTCTCTTTTTTTTATATTGCCCCTCTGGGGCTTTTGGTTGTAGTTTCGAGGGTTCCAGCCCCTTTTATTTAATGAGAAGAACTTTTTTGTTTTGACTGTATGCTTGTACTAGTATCATTTACACTTGGCCATTTATTGACTTTGAGCTCAGCTACTTTAGGCTTATCCATCCCAAGTATGGGATCAACGTCCATACTGGGGGATAAATTAGTTCAGATAAACTTAGAACTTAGCCTTCTTAGGCTTATCCATCCCAAGTGTGAGATTTACATCCATACTAGGGGCTGAATTAGTTCGGATAAACTTTAAACTTAGCCTTCCTTAAGCTTTTCATCCCAGGTATGGGATCAACATCCATACAAGAGGCTTAATTAGTTTGGATGAACTATAAACTTACTGACAATGGATATATGTTGTACATAGGGTGGTGCCCCCTAAGTTTTTGTCAAGAAGATTATGTGATAAAAATTTTGAAAGTTGAGTAATTAAAAGGAAAAAGTTCCTACCGAACAATGACAGTTTATTGTGAAAATGAAAAGTTATAGAAAACTGTAAGTTCAAAAATAAAACTTTCGGAGGTTATTTGCATTTATGGCCCGGGAATGGCCTTGCCACTCATGTCTTTTAGATGGTATGCCCCAGTGCCAGCCTTAGAAGTAACCCTGTATGGACCTTCCCATTTTAGGCCTAACTTTCCCTGAATTGGGTCCTTCATGTGACCGAGGACTTTTCTTAAGACCAAATCTCCTTCGCTGAACTCACGTTGTTTCACCCTTTTGTTATATCCTTTAGCAAGAGTTTGCTGGTAGGCCATTAATTTAATGGCTGCCATTGATCTCCGTTCTTTGGTAAGGTCTAGATCCATGGCCAATGCTCTTGTATTTACTTCGGGAGTGCTGACCTCTGTTCGGATTATGAGCAATCTGACCTCTAAGGGTATAACTACCTCTACCCTATAAGCTAAGAAAAAGGGATTTCACCTATAGACCTCCTCGGGTTTGTTCGATATGTCCATAGGGCTGAAGGGAGTTCTTTGATCCATCTTCTTTTAGTAGTATTCAATCTCTTCTTGAGTCCATCAATGATGGTCCTGTTCATGGCTTTTGCCTGTCTGTTACTATGTGGGTATGCCGGGGTAGAAAAGTAAATCTTGATGCCCAATTCTGCACAAAAGTTCTTGAATATCGAACTGTCGAACTGAGTTCCATTGTCAGAGATGATTACTCGGGGAAAGCCAAATCGAGTAATGATATTTTTTCATGTGAATTTTTTTACGTCGACATCTCTGATATTGGCCAAGGATTCAGCCTCCACCCATTTAGTAAAGTAGTCCGTAGCCACGAGTAGGTATTTTCTACTACCAATGGCCCTTAGGAAAGGGCCATTATATCATACCACCATTAAGCAAAGGGACATGGGCTAGTCAGTGGAGAGAGGTCTTCAGCTGGGACGTGTATGTTTGGACTACACTTCTGACATTTCCCACACTTCTGGACATACTGCTCTATATCCTTATGCATATAAGGCCACCAATAGCCCTGAGAGATTGCTCGGTGGGCTAAAGATCTCATGCCAGTGTGGCTGCCACATATTCCTTCATGAATCTCAAACAATAGATCCTAAACGTTGTTTGTGTGAACACAGAATAGGTAGGGCCTCGTGAAGGATTTCTTGTAAATATCTCCCGAACTAGGGACCCAAAACCTAATGCCTTCCTTCTTATCATCCGAGCTTCCTTTTGATCGGATGAGAGCTCGTTCTTCACCAGGTAGTCTTTTATAGGATCCATCCAATTGGGTCTTAGCTCTGAACAGTGGACCTGCTTCTTTTCAGGGCTGACTAGGCTTGGTTGTTGAAGGACTTCCATAGAAATTACATTTTTTCCTCAAAACTTATAGCTGATGCAAGGCATGCCATAGAGTTAGCATGGCTATTTTTCTTGGATGAGAGTTGGATGATCTCGCAGCATGGGATGTCCCTGGCTAGTTGTTGTGCCAGCCGAACATATACCTGTATTCTATCATCCCTGGCTGTGTATTCCCTCTTAAACTGATTCACGACCAGCTATGAGTCACAAAATATCTTGACTCTCTGGGCCTTCAGTTCCTTGACATCCTGAAGTCCGGCTAAAAGGGCTTTGCATTCGGCTTCGTTGTTAGTGGCTTGGAAGTCAAGACGAATAGCCTTCTCTATGAGGACTCCATCTAGGCTACATAGTATAATCCATGTCCCTGCACCTTTGTGGCAAGATGAACCATCCAAATACAGCCTCCATGTGATCTCTGAATCTCTGTCATCTGAAGCCATTTACTCAGTGACTTGGCCCCCAATATTAGCCGAACACTCTTCTTGGCTGAATTCAACAATGAAGTCAACCAAGACTTAGTAGGACGAGATGTCGTGCTCCCCAAGTTCAACAGCCCATCTTACAATCTTTCTTGAAAAAATTACTTTTCAAAGTAATTCCTGGAGAGGGTGTTCGGTGATTACTTTGATCGAATGAGCTCTGAAGTAGTGGATTAGCTTACGAGATGTGACGACAAGGGCCAAGGCCAGCTTCTCTAAGGGTAGATATCTCATTTCTAGATCAACAAGCACCTTACTCATATAGTAGATTGGCTTTTGGATCTTATCCTCTACTTTCAGGAGCATAGCACTACCAGCCTTCCCTGAAACGGCGAGGTACAAAAATAGCCTTTCACCATTGTTCGGCACTGTCACTAGTAGTGGGAAAGAAAGATAATGTTTCAGCTCAGTAAGGGCTTTCTCACTTTTTTCATCTCAAATGAATTGGTTTGCTCTCTTCATTGCTTTGAAGAATGAATAGCACCGATCAGATGCTCGGCTAATGAATCTATTGAGTGCTGCATCCATTCCTATCAACTTTTGGACTTCCTTGAGACTCTGTGGCATTTTAAATTCTAGATAGCTGAGATCTGTTCGGGGTTTACTTCTATTCCTTTGTGAGTCACTAAGAAACTTAAGAACTTACCAGAGCTTACTCCAAAGGCACACTTAGAAGCGTTGAGCCTAAGTTTGTAAGATTTGAGGATTTTGAAGGTCTTTCTCAGGTCATCCAGGTGTTTGCTCGAGAGTTTAGTTTTTACCATCATGTCGTCGATGTAAACCTCCATGGTCTTGCTAATTAGATCCCCGAACATCTTAATGGAAAGCCTTTGATAAGTAACTCCTGCATGCTTGAGTCCAAATGGCATCACTCGATAGTAGTATATGCTCCAAGGAGTTATGAAGGTTGTCTTCTCCATGTCCGGGGGGTACATGGCTATCTGATGGTACCCTCTATATGCATCCAAGAAACTCATTCTCTCATACCTTGCCGTTGAGTCGACGAGCTGATCTATTCGGGCAGGGAGAAGCAAACTTTAGGGCATGTTTTATTCAGGTCGGTGAAGTCAACACATACTCGTCATTTCTCATCCTTCTTCTTGACCACTACGGTGTTTGCTAACTAAGTCGGATTATGGATCTCTTTAATTGCTTCTGCCTCTTTCAGTCGTTAAACCTCCTCTTTTACTGCTTCTGCATAATGTGGTGCGAACTTCTTGGGTTTCTACATTACTCGCTTCCTTTGGGGATCCATATTTAATCGATGACTGGTTACTATGGAATTTATTCCCGACATCTTGTAGGGCGTCCACGCAAAGACCTCTCTATTTTCTCTTAGAAAATCCATCAGTTTGGCTTCTTCTTGTTCGGTCATACTTGTTTCGAGCAAGAATATCCGATCAGGATCCTCCGGGGAGATACTGATCTTCTTTATGTCCTCAACCACCCTCTCTTCGGCTGTTCGGCTGTAATCGTAGATTGTAGGGCCGTCCCCCGCCTCTATGGTCTTCACCTCTGGGTACTGTTCTTGGGTCTTTAATGTTACTAGGAAGCATTGTCTTGCCACGTGTTGATCTCCTTTGATTTCAACTACTTTCTTTCCTCTTTGGAACTTGAGGGACTGGTGGTAGGTTGAGGGCACTGCTCCCAAACTATGAATTCAGGTTCTACCTACAATAGTATTATAAGTACAAGTTTGATTAACAACTAGGAATTCAGTATTTACCGTTGCAGGCCCTACTTTCACTGGTACAGTTATCCTTTCTACTAGCCACACCGGGTTTATGCCAATGCATATCAATGGAGTCATGCACCTTTTGATTGTTGAGTGTTTTAGCCCCAGTTTTCTGAAATAGACTGTAATACATAATGTCCACCGAACTTTCCTGGTCTACTAATACTCGCATTACATCATAGTTGGCAATGCGTAGTGTTAGTACCAAGGTATCATTGTGGGATTAGTGTATTCCCTTGAGGCCTTCATCTGAGAAGTTAATCCCTTTTGTCTGGCTCTGGTTGGAGTCTTCTTCTATTTTTCGACGTTTGTCGTCGTACACCTTCATAGTGTGGGTCATGATCCTGGCTTGGTGCCAAACAACTACTCGGGTAATTGGCTCAACAGTGTCATGAATCATTTTTATCACACCAAAAGGAGCATTTCTTTGTTCGGGCCTCTAGTCCTGTACCTAGTTTATCATTTTTCGAGTAATTTTCTCGGTGTCAATGAATTCCAGTAGGTGCCCTGCTTGTACCAAGTCCTCCAAGTGCTTTTTGAAAGTTCAGCATTCTCTAGTCAGGTGGTTGTGATCTCGATGGTAGTGACACTTCCGCTTCTGATCTCGTCTGCACGGATCCCTGATCAACTTCGGTGACCACTGGAAATAAGGCTTATCTTTAATCTGGTCCAGGAGTTTATGCAGGGGTTCTTTGAATACCGTTTACAAGGCCTGGTAGGCTGTTGACTCATTTTTCTCTTGGGACTCCTTTCTGGTCTTCTGGTCTTTTCGACTTTTATCCTTCCTTTCAAGCTGCTTGACTGATGCTACACTTTGTTTGGCTTGGCTTATCTCTTTCTCAACCTTTACATGTTGCTCAATATTCACCATCAGCTCGGACATAGTGGAGACAATTTTCTTGGTGAGGGATTATCTCAAACGACTTTGAGGAGGCAACCCTATCTTGAAGGATGCCATAACTAGCTGTTCACTACAATCTTCTATCTCGTTATAGGTTTTTCAATATCACCGAGCATATTTTCGAATTATCTCTCCATCGTTCTTTCATAGGGACATCAGTATGTCCAAGATCTTCGGTTGTTTACTGTTGGTTATGAACTGAGCAGTAAAAGATTCAGCCAGTTGTTGCCAATTGACAATGGAGCGGGGTAGAAACTTATGGAACCAACTAAGGGTCGTTTCTCCTAAACTGGATGGGAACATGCGGCACATGAGTGCATCATTTCCGTTCTAGAGTTCCATTACTTGTCTGTACTGCCGAATATGGCTCACCGGGTCTATTTTTCCATCATACATCTCAAACGTTGGCGGGGAGAACTTGCGTGGTGGATCTGCATTCTCAATGACCTCGGCTAATGGTGATACCGAGATCTGTTCAAGGACCCTCCTCGCTACGTCTTGGGCTGTTCGGCCACCACCATGCTACATTTTAGAATCCATTCTTTTTGCTAACGACAACCGAAGGTCCTAGTTAAGGTCTAGTTCGGCACGAGCTACTCTTTGATGACTTGGCCAAACTGATTCAGCTTGAATAGTGTCAGTTCGCCTAGAACTTCTTAGGCTCTCCTCGGGTTCCTTGCGCCTCCACCTCTAAGGGTGACTCAGGCTGTAGAACTCTGGGCTTTATTTGGTCTCTTCTTGTTCGAGACTTTCTCTTTGCCTTACGCGTGGTTCCCTTTGAGTATCCTGCCCCTGGATCAGTTGCCTGAGCTTGTCAATTTCCTTATCACGTTGTTCCATTCTTTCTTCAAGGTTGTTGATGATCCTATCCCGCCTGGCCAACCTTTTCTCCAGTCTTCCTCTCTCTCTCTCTCTAAGATGGAGGAGAGGGTCATTCTCCTCTAGAACTGATGGTAGAGTAGCGCAATTGCCTCCCATTATGTGAGGCATCGTCCCTATGCTTCCGAATCTCCCAAGGGACTCTGGGGGCCCTTGGTTTTTCTGGAATAACTGGTATAAATCTCTGAGGGATTTCTCTTTGCCCTCTAGCATAGCTTCCAGTGAATCCAGTAGGAGTCTGGTTCATGATTCTATTGGTTCGAGGTCGTCGTTCCCACAAACAGCGCCAAATTGTGCACGTTAAAAACAGGATGGCACAATTAGAACCAAACAAATTGGTCCACGTATGATGACCCTGAACAGAATATGGACCAAACTCCTAGCCGCCGAACTCTCTAGAGGCTGTTAGCACAACTGTTGAACTCCTGCAAGGCAAAGAATACCGTTAGTGATTTTCGACCTGGTTTAACCGGGAAGCACTCTGACGTTCAAGTTAGATTTCTCTCTAAGAGATTTCTAATCAAGAACTGGGTTCGAAATTCGGTACCTGTGGGCAGAGAGTACTTACCTTTATATAGGAATCCTAAAACTAGGGAGGTTGAGTCCTCTTGGGACTCTGCCTCTTATCTTTTAGATATTTTGTCTTATTCTTGAGCAATTAGAACTGCTTCAAGATGTTAGATCCTACATTCCCGAACAACTTGTATTATGAATGGGATCTTTTTGAGTTATTCCTCTTCTTAGGGCCGATGTGGACCTTATGTATCGTGGACTGCTCCTTTCTGGGGTGGCCCGAACTCACTGTAGGTCGAACAAATAGTGGGTTGGCCTTTTGATTGTAACTTTGGTTCTGTTTGTCTTGAGCTGGGCTTTGAGCCCGTGAACTTGTTCACCTTCATATATTTATATATGTGTTAATCTCCCAATTCCACATTCAAAACCCTCTACAAAATCAGGTATATGTATTTATTTGCACTCAAAATGATTGAGTTGTAATTTGATCTTTAGATGGTTTTCATTTACTTGTTTAATTTAGTTGGGGTTTTAAGAAAACTGTAATTGAATGTTCAGTTTTTGGTAAGAAAATTCTCTCCCTCTTTTTGTTCTGTTGTTTCTGGTAATTAAACCAAATAAATGTTCATTGATGGATTGTGGAACAGTGGTTAGAGAGTGTGTAAAAGCGTGAACTCAATCAAAGCTGTTGGAATTTCTGTGAATTCATTGGTCATTGAATTCCAAAATTCAATTGCAATTGAATTGACCATTCAATTGGCAATTGAATCCTGAAAATTAATAGCCATGAGTGGCTATTGATTTCCCTGTAACCCCCTCCATGAT
>JAULJZ010031117.1:0-10240 GCA_032270985.1 Heliamphora pulchella
TAGGGTTTAATGTTAAAGCATGCTAAATCTTGTGTTTGTGGGTGATTTAAGATAAATTTATCTTGTTAACGTTGTTGGAGGTGCTTTGATTTGAAAAATGAGGAGTTAGGGTTACGATGGGATTAAACCTTGAACAAATTTGGGGCTTTTGGGTTAATGAATTCAAATGATGAAATTGAGGTAATTTTTGGTAAATTGGAGGTTGTGGTAATCTATTTATGTAAAGATTCTATGAACTTTGATGAAACGAGAAAACATTGAAATATTGGGTTGGGGATTTTGAATGAATGTGATGATTTTGGTGAAATGTGATTATTATGAAATGTTCGATTGGGTGTTTTGGATTATTTTCAACTCGAATATACTAAATGTGAGAATGTTAGAATTTAGCAATGTCTTGAATCCTAATTGTGTAGGTTTGGCGAGATGAACCATTTTTGAGTTGAACTTATGTGTGGAATTTGAGGAATTGGTGATGATTGAAACTCTACCTTTCGGATGGTGATCCCGAAGTGGTTTACAATGAATGTCATCCCTTTGGATGGTGACCCCGGAGTGATTTATAATGAATGTCCTCCCTTTGGATGGTGATTCTAGAGTGGTTTATAATGAATGTTCTCCCATCGGATGGTGATCCCGGAGTGGTTTAAAATGTATTCTTTCCTTCGGATGGTGAGCCTGAAGTGGTTTATAATGTTTGCCTACCTTTTAGATGGTGATCCCGAAGTGGTTTCTACTATATGTTCTCCCTTCGGATGGTGATCCCGAAGTAGTTTGTAATGAATGCCCTACCCTTCGGACAGTGATCCCAAAGTGGTATACGATGGTTGTGATGCTATGAGTTAACGAGAAATGGGAAATACCTCGGATTGGGTGAACTTGGAAAGCATCGAAAGATATGTGTGTATGTGTGCGTGTGTTGGGGGGGGGGGGGTGTAAAGTCGAGAGCGTATGATGATTGAGCAAAAATGGAGTTGGTTTTGCATGATAAAAATCGGTTACGTGAATGAAAATTTTGTTAGAAAAGTGGGTTTGGTTTCTTAACTAAAGACTTATTATGCTTCTACATGATCATCCTCGCATATCATGCATTTATTTTTCTTTAGTCTATTTCCTACGAGACTTAGCTTATGTTATATAAAATATTTCAAGTAATCAAGTGGAACAAGTTGCCGAGTGCGGTAGACCATAGTCGGGGACTCAGTTGGGTCATTTTAATGAAATTACATGTCTTTGAAAAGACCCCCTTTTTGGAATTGTATTGTTGTAGTTTAATCTTATTATACGTTGTAATTGTTAGTTGAGGGTTAGTGGAACCCGTTTTGTATAGCCCTAAGGCCATGTACTCATAACTTGTATGCATGTGAGACCGTCGAGTTATTTCTTCGAGCTTATACCTTGGTTTCTTTTATGAAATTTTATGGTTTAAACTGTTAGTTTTTAAGTTTTTGAGATATTTGATGTGATTCCAAAGTTAATTGTGTGTTTTAACTTCAAGTTTTAGTTTACGACAACTACGTTCAAAGGATGGGAGATTTTACTCCTTTTCCAACACTTAGAAGAATTTTCAGGATTTTGGAGCAGTTTGCTCTCAGGTACTTCACCGCTCGAGCGGTGGGTGGCACACCTTTGAAAATTTGTTTTAAAAACAAATTTGTTGGTTATCTCTTGGGCATCTTTTACGACATAAATAGATATGTTTTGAGGGCTTGTTTTACAGTTTAAAAGGCTCTATTTTACTTCGATTTTGATGGAAACTGATATGTTTTGGTTTAGTTTTTCAACAAAGTGTAGTTTTGGTTAATCATTTGATTGGGCCTTAATGGTAAAATCTTGATCTCGAGTTCTTTACCCTTTATCTATCGCGAGGTTTTATTGTTACGAAATTGGAGCGTTGCACTATCATTTTCTTACCTACCTATTGTTTACTTCAAAACCTGAATTCGAAGAAGATTTTTGGCACGGGGTACGAGCGCGATGGACTATACTACTTTGGGGAGCCACCACTATTACTACCACCATCATCAAGTCTTCAGGCCGCTCTGTTACCAAATTCTACATCTCCCGTCTTCTCTCTCTAAACTTTAACTGTATGGCATGCCTGTTAGGACATGCTAATTTCCTATATTTGTGTTTATTATTTCCTTCCTTAATTAAAGCTTATAAGAATAATTAATTTCAGTACAAGGTTTATGAATTCTCTAAACATGCTTGCACTAGTTATATTCCTCGTATGCATCGTGTGTCCGGTATGTTTGATCTTATTCACTCCGATATATGGGGACCTTCTCCGGTTGTTGCCTTATCTTGTCATCGGTAATATGTGACCTTTATTGATGATCATTCTTGATACATTTGGGTCTATCTCTTGAAAAAAAAATCAGATGTTTTACCTCTAATTGATTTCTCCAAATGGTTAAAACTCAATTTTATACTGTTGTTCACCAAATACGATTTGATAATGGTGATGAGTACATCTCTGACACCTTCCACTCTCTTCTTACTCAGATGGGTATCTTACAACAACTCACATGCCCGTACATAGTCGAACAAAATGGGGTTGCCGAACAAAAGAACCGTCGTATCATGTTAGTCGTTTATTGTCTTCTTTGTGGCATGCATGTCCCTAAGTCGTATTGGCATGTGGCTGTCATTACTGCTGTTTACTTCATTAATCGCACTCCTAGTCACATTTTACATGATTTTGCTCATTTTCAAGTTCTTCAACTTGATCATCCCCTATTTTCTATTCTACCTCCGACATTTGGCTGTACCTGCTTTTTTTAGAATCGTTGTCTTACTCGTACTAAACTGGATAATAAATATGCTAAATGTCTTTTTTTGGAATATTCGTCTATGTCCAAAGGCTATTGATGTTATGATCCGGTGTCTCACAGCATGTTTCACTCTCTTGATGTCACTTTCTGTGAGGATACTCCATTTTATGGCTAGTCATTGTAGTTAGTTGTCCCGGGCTCTCTTTTTGGTCCCTCCTTGGAGGCTTCATCTATGAGTGCTCATTCGATTCCTATTTTTGACTCTCTATCCGACTTGTTCATCCCCCGACTTTCCCCTCCCTTACAGGTGTATTCTTACCGTCCTCGCTCTCAGCCTCCACTGCCAGACATCCCCTCGAATTCAAATTCAGGTAATTTCTCCCATTCTTTCATTTTTGCACCTACCCTTTATTGTTATTCCTCTCGTGATCGTAAACCCCCTTCCCATTATGGTTGGATTAGTAGTATTAATCATCTCATCTCCTAGTATGTCTCCTGTGATGGTCTTTCAGCCTTCTATCGCACTTTTTTTGGCAAGATTGACTGTGTGCCTATCCCTCGGTCTATGTCGGATGCTCTTTAGAATCCTAAGTGAGTGATCGCCATGCAAACAAATAAGGATGCTTTGGAATCTAATCATACTAGGGAGCTTGTACCCCTGCCCTCTTGTGAGAAGACCGTGGGATGCAAGTGGGTCTTTAGTGTCAAGTACTTCGCTGATGGTTTTGTGGATTGATATAAGGCTCGCCTTGTGGCCAAAGACTTTACTAAGGTTCCAAGCAAAGATTTTATTTCTACATTTGCCCCTATGGCTAAGTTTACTAATGTTCATCTTCTGGTGTCCTTGTTAACTTCTCATTCCTGACCTTTTCAAAAATTAGATGTAAGAATGCCTTCTTTCAGGGCGATTTAGTTGAAACAATCTATATGGATCCTCCTCCAGTTTTTGGGCTAAGGGGAGTATTTTGGGAAGGTATGTCGTCTCTATAATGTTAGGATTGTATACTAAAAACTACAATTTTAGATTTTAGAATTTTATTTTATTTTTTAACAAAATTAGTTTTCTATTTTTATGAGAATCTTAATGAGCAACATATGAATTTCATTATTTATTTAATATTGTGCATGAGTGTCTTTTATTCTACATAGTATTTAATCTGGTTGTAGAGTTCAGTTTACACATAGAAAATCAGATTATCGGTTCTTATGGAATATGAGTTTTTGGTTCACAGTCTTAGATGGAATTGGACACACCATCGGTATGACTGTAACATAATGTTTTAGTAGATCTGTCTTGACTACGGGAGACGATAATTGTTTCAAAAATTGTTCCGACTCATTGTACTAGTACACTTTGTGTATATTGAACATGACCGCATTGGGTAATTAATTTTATACTGACTATATAAATTAATTTGCACCATATAGCTATTATGAGTGCTTATATTTTTAATCCCGAAACAATTATTAGACACATATATTAATGTTCGTTATTTTGATTTATTAGAAGGTGCGATTTTTTACAAGTTTATGATCCCGGTGAGTTGGATAACAACGTTAATTATATGGTGGATATTAATTATTGACGGAATTCACATCTCATGATCGGGATTGACGATAACCCCTTAAAGAAGCTTATAAGTTTTGATCAAGCAAACCCTGCTGGTAGATTTTATAATCCGGCTTGTTAAGTAAGTTAAGCGGAAGGTCTTAAGGATTTTTCGAAGAAGCCGATTAAATATAATTGTCAGTAATTTAATTTAATCGGTAGGTATATGTAATCTTAACGTGGGAAAAATAAATAAACATTTAATAAGAGGAGCTCGAATACTTCAATTTTGAGAATTAGTCTGGGAATACAATTAAAAATCTTTAGAGGAATGAATTATAATATATGTTTTTATAAAATTAATTCTGGGTTGAGGTAGGTTTTCATAATTGTATTAGGAGCTCACATCTTATTTATTCCACAGATCCCTGCTGTAGCCTATATATATGCAATTATAAACCCTGGATTCATTATTCAGTTAGTTGACCAAAAGGCTAGGGTTTCCACGTTTTTGAGAACCTAAGTCTAATCAACAAGGGTTTTGAAGAACACGAAAAATGTAGCCCATACTACAATCGTATTCTTGCATTTGGAAATACAGCAGAGGGCTTGTTTGAGAGAATTGACTTCTAGTCAATCACCACAGCAACATGTTGACTAAAGTTTTTGGACTAACGGAATCAATCCAATCGGTTTTCGAAAAATATAATCCTAAGCTAATTTTGGAAGTTATACCGAGTTTTGTTTTTGATTATTTGATATCAGAAAGTTTTAATCTAGAGCTTATTTCGGCAATTACCCATCCGAATTGTTTTTTGACTAAAATCATTGACAAAATCTTAGGATCTTGGCAGTTTACCCCAACACGTAAGTCTCTTTATGGCTTGAAGCAATCTCTAAAGGTATGGTTTAGTCGTTTCAGCAATGTTTTCTTATCTATAGATTTTGTCCAATGTTACTCTGATTATACATGTTTTATTCGTCGACATACCGATGGTTGACTTATCATTCTATTAGTATATGTTGATGACATTATTCTTATTGGGGATGATACATCATGTATTGCTCAGGTAAAAACAAATCTTGGCAAAGCTTTTAATACTAAAGATTTGGGTCCACTCAAGTACTTTCTCGGTATTAAGGTTTTCCATTCTCATCGTGGGATCTTTCTCTCTCTTAGCGAAAGTACGTTCTTGATCTCCTTTAGCATACAATTATGTTAGGGTGTAAGTGAGCCTCTACTCCTATGGATCTGAATCTTAAGCTTACAACTAAATCTGGAGAGTTACTTCCGAATCCCTCTACATATCAACGTCTAGTTGGTTGTTAGATTTACTTGACAAATCCGAGATCCGACTTGACTTTCGCAGTTAGCATAGTCAGTCAATTTATGCATGCTCATCGCAAGGCTCACATGGATGCAATCCTTCATATCTTAAGGTATTTGAAGACCTACCCGGGACTTGGCCTATTTTTCTCAGCCAGTACTTAATCTGGTCTTTCATGCTTTACCGACGCTAATTATGCTAGGTCTAAAACTAATCGACGATCCACATATAGTTTTTGTATTTTCTACGGCCAACATCTCATATCATGGAAAAGTAAGAAGTAGATAGTTGTCTCAAGATCTTCGGATGAGTCCGAGCATCGGGCAATAACTCAAGGCACTTGTAAAATCCTTTCTTCTTACTGAGCTAGGATTTGAGGAAAAATAATCCTTTTAGTTATTTTGTGACAACAAATCTGTCACTATGCTTGCCTTTGATTCGGTTCTTTATGAACGCACCAAGCATATAGAGATGGATATTCACTTTATTTGAGAAAAAGCTCGAGCAAGCACCATGTCTCCATCCTTTCTCTTTATCTGATTAGAATGTGAATATGTTCACTAAGTATGTGGGACCATCTTTACTCCGGTCATCAATTGTCAAACTGAGCTTATTTGACATCTTTGCCCTAACTTGAAGAGAAGTATTGGAAGATATTTAGAAGATATTTAAGATTTCAATTTGATTTGGTTTTGTTCTTTGAATCAATATATTAGAAAATTAAGATATTACTAATTATGATTTGATTTATGAATTATTTTCTTCTTTCTTTGTGATCCTTCTTCATCAATATAAATAGATAGCTCTACCTATTTGAAGGTAAGTTGCAATTACACAATTCTTGGGTTCAAGCTAATCCTCCGTCGAAACTTAGAACGCCGTCCAAGATTTGCTGTCGAATGATCTTCGGGATTTGTGTTGCACAAACTCACTATTGAATAGTCTTGATGCTCAGAATATTAAGGGCTCAAGAGTTGGATTTCGTGCATCACATATGATCTATATATAGATCACCAAAAACCAAGACAGTCAGGATTAGGAAACTCAAAAACTGCTTGGTAACCGCTCAAGCGGACGATTCACCGCTCGAGCGGTCATATGGCTGAGACTCCCTTCTTACATTCCTGGTCTCCTGATTTGTTTCCCATATTTTAGCTAGAGAATCAGGAATCAATCTAAGAGTCCTAGATTGTATGAAATACAAACCTTCCAAACCCAAAAGACATCCTAAACTGATATATATCCCCTAATCCATTAAAGCTTTCTAATCCCTTAACCTTCCTAAACACTTAGAAAACCTAATCACCCTGGAATTGCCAAAAATAAAATAAAATAGAAATTACTTTAAATTAATTTCTTTACAGTGAGATATCGGGTCGCAGGGTAGAAAGTTGAGGGGATGGGGTAGTGGGGTGGTGGAGGAGGAGAGGGGGTGGCGGTGGAGGGAGCAGGAGGGAGAATGTGAGAGAAATGGTGGAGAAAGGAAGAATTAAGACGAAAATGTCATTTTTCTAATTTTGAGGAACAAAGTGGAGTTTTTTTTAAATAAGTAAATAGAATATCATTGAAAAGTGAAAAGACGCAATAATGTACACACGGAGTATACAAAGGCGAGAAGAAAAAAAGTCACCAATACTAAGGCCCCTATATAATCGAAATGTGCAAATCTCCCAAAAACTCTACAAAAATACCCACAAAAAAAGGCAAAATGTCAATGCATTCAAATACATAGATATGAAAGCACCATTCCATTCAAGCAATGGATGGAAAGTTCACACTTACAAAAAACCTGTAATTCCTCTCTCCCCAATTGCACCACATGATGCAAAGAGGTACCATATTCCAAGCCTTCCTCTTATTTCTCCTCTGGCATCCACTATTTCAGCAAACAAAAAAATGCTTCACTGATGTAGGCATCACCCAAGTAATCCCAAAGATAGAGAGGATCAGACCCTAATCTAGGTCTCAAAAGATGATTGGATGGAATGATTTAGCAAAGCCTTTCTTGGCCCTGGCGCTTGCCCTCACCAAATGTTAATTTGGACGAAATGTTTGATGATGCACTTAGTGCACAAACCAAACAGGGTAACGTGCTTATTTCCAATCATAGGGGTTAGCAATACATGCCCAAACCACATAGGGGTAAACTCAATGGTGGCCAAAAGGACAAATTGAAAAAGACACCCACACCCAAAAGTTTCAAATACGCAGGATTTAATTTAATAATCCTGGGATTTTTTTCATTTTACAATTTATAGCTCTCTCCGTTGTACCTACCAATTGGCCATGTTGAATGCCCCCAACTTCCACTATGTACAACATCTTGCTAGAAGTCTCCATAACCTTGATAACAAGGAAAGACAAACCACTTTGCCCTAGACCTCTCATATTCCTGAAGGAAACCCATTGGATTAAGTAGGACTCAAAACTGAACGTATAATGGATATCTTTACTTCTTAACACAGGCCATCGATTTAGTATTTGAACTAATACGCTCCTTCTCACATAGTGGGAAACCCCTAGTTTTACATGGTCAGGAAACATTCTTAATGTCTAATTTCCAGAGAGCTTGACCATTAGTCCTCTACTTTGAGCCAAAAATTGTAGTTGTAACCCCATCTGGATCTGGAATTAGCTTTCCGCTTTCATGGTACTTTTGATCTGATATAAGGATGCATTTTGTGTTTCTAACGTGCAATTTAAGAAATAGCAGATGCAGCAATTTTTCATTGCGCCTGAGGCTCTAATGTGTTGGTGAAAAATATTCAAGGGAAAGAAAGTGACGAGAGCAGGGCTTTAACTTACGATTTCAGCAGGTGTAACGGTCACGGTTATTTGTAATGGTATTGGGAGTCTCTATCAATGTGTAGCGGGAATAAAAAATCGGGCTCGTGATTTTTTTTCTTCAATCTCTAGCAAATGGCATAAAACTCATTAATATGCATGTTTTAACCTTATCTATAAATAGACTGTTTATATTGATTTTTAATCGCCATTTTGACATCTAAAATGTATTTTGTGAAATTGAATTTACTTTACTTTTAAGACAAAAAGTTAGATTTATTTGTATGGTAAGAGAATCTTACTATTTGAGATATTAGAAATGCTACTGGGATAAATAATTTATGAGGATAAAGTAAACAAAAACTAATATTTGTTGGTGCAATGGTACAAAGACGATAACAATCGACCTCAAAAAATAATAAAAAGGCAAAAAGTATCTTGTGAAAGGGTTCGGAATGGAAAAAATGAGAAAAAAATGCTTGATAGGATTCATGCCTTCATGGCTTCATGTGAGTTCTTGTCATGAAAGGATGTGATAGAACACTGATACGCGATGTGTATCTGTCGTATTGGCCTATATGCTTGTCAAGTTTTGTATCATTGATTTTTATTGCTTAATTGAATCTGTATATGGAAAAAACCTCATATATTGTCCGATATTTATAACACTTGGAAAATGAAAATTATGAATCCCCATTGAATATTTTACCATCCCTTGAAAATTAGTGAAAATTGTTTTAATAGAAACTGAAAATTATGGATTCCCCTTTGATGAGTCTTTTATCGTCCTGTGAATTCTGGAGGAATGCTTGGGAGTGACACCCGGAAAAAGAGCCCAAGTTACAATAGTATTTATATTATTCATGAGTGCTTATCAAACTAAAAACTATTTAAAGCACATTAAACTGTGTCTCATACAGGAAATTGGCTTTTTCTCTTTACTTTCCAATACTCTTTATCTTATCCTAACTAGAGCATTTTTTCACTGGATATCAAAGTCTTCTATTGCTGAACCCTTCCTGCTTGCATTTATATAAGCCCATTGGGATATAATTGAAGACCTATCTTTTTCTTTTAACTTGATGTTATAGAATTTTTGGCGTGCCGTTATTTAACTATGACCGGCAGATATCTCGTCTTCTAAGCTAATTGTGGTTTTGGTTTCTTTTCCTGCATGTTAAACAGAACCCCGTTGGTAATGCTGCAAAGAAGCCAAAAGTAGCTGTAGCATCAGTCTTCAGCAATGATAGTGACGAAGAACAGTGAAAAAAGATCAAAACCCCCCGTTTTCTTCTTATCTGGGCACGAGTCAAATCATGGATAGGTAGGTGTAGATTATGAGTGCTACAATTGCTTCCCCCCCTTTTCTTTGTATTTTATTTTCTTTTAACGTTA
Source organism: Heliamphora pulchella (assembly GCA_032270985.1). Classification (NCBI taxonomy): domain Eukaryota; kingdom Viridiplantae; phylum Streptophyta; class Magnoliopsida; order Ericales; family Sarraceniaceae; genus Heliamphora; species Heliamphora pulchella. Next base: position 9,834 of record JAULJZ010031117.1, read on the forward strand.
AATTTTGCTTTCATGTGCCCTTGGTTTTATGCACTCGGCATTGTTGTAGGCCTTGAGATTCTTTGTATTGCATGGGTTATGCTGTTGAACATTAACTCAATTCTTTTTGTAAAGCTCTATAATTCTCACACGTGTCACCGCATTGAGCTTGCTCAGTTTTTGTCCCATCCTGGTGTGTGTGTGTAAATCGACACGAAACTTGAAATCTTTGAAGGGCATAGTGTTCGGATTGATGTTCCCCACCCACATATGATGGAACCAGTAACTATTTTTAAAGTGCGGGTGAGGCATGATCATTGGCATTACATGGATTGAGGAAGGCTACTTGTTCCTAGGGATGGTAATGGAGCGGGGATTTTTTTGTGTGTTTCACTCCATCCGACCTTGTCCCCACATTGGGTAGGCTT
>JAULJZ010031128.1:4131-15089 GCA_032270985.1 Heliamphora pulchella
TCTAAGTGCAATGTTTGATTCAACAAATTAAGGTGGCCCAGAAAAATATGATGTGGCACTTATGATATTATGATTATGACTCTTAGATGATATATTAATTCAGAATGATAATTTTGTTCAAATTCTTGTGATAGCTTGTGAGCTTATTGTCCCTCGATCATTGCTTATGCCGGCTCTATTGATGAAATATTGGTAACATTTTGCTCCTAAGATATACCTCTTGAACATATACCATATATTTGATCAATTTTAATACTTTACTTATTCTTGTTGTTCGCATGCTATATTTATTATTATTTTTTTCGCATGCTTTCTATTCACGGACTGTGAGCTTATGCCTATTCATTAATATTTTTAAAGTGAGCTAGTGGAACGTTATTAAAGGACTCTATTACTGCAGGACCCACAATTGTGATCTCGAATTTCATGTTACTTTAAAGCATAATATTACATTGTTACCAGATTTTGAGTTTACTTTGAATGTAAAGGCTGGATGAGCCATGTATTAATAATAGTTTCGAATATAGTTGATCATATGATTATGTTGTAATTTGACATTACTGGTTCTTAGCTCTTTGATAGTTTGAATTTGGTTTTAGGCTTACGTGACTCATTGGACCAAAACTTGTGCTTCCCGAATGTTCATGCTTACGGATTCAGGACGTGACAAATGAGGTGGTTGTCGACAATGGTTAATAGTGTTGAAAAAACGAATCCCATAAATTGATGACAATGCATATAGATTATACATAAAAAAAAAAAACTCGATAAAATCCTACAAGGTAGAATAAGAATTATATCTTCAAAATCTTTCTAATTTGATCTCGACCCAACACTCGAACAAAAATCTGCTGAATGGATGCAAAAATCAAAAAGAACTTGAGTGCGCTTTAGATCTTCTATCGTATTTTCGTACACCTAATCATGAACAGATAAATTTATTTGTATTTTTTACACATAATTTCAATAAGACAGATAAATTTTTCGGGAAAAATCACGCAATTGTACATTGCGCGTTAAAATTTTTGTTTATGGATCTTGTGCGTTAAAATTTAATTTTTTGGATATTCGGCTGAAATTTTCTAAATTAAATTACTAACAATTTTATTTAATTAACCACTTGTAATTTTCTTAAGACTTTCACTTAACTTGTTTGATATGTGGATACTAAAGTGACATGCATAGTTTGACATAATCAAAATTTATAAGTTTTCTTAAAGGGGTATCATCAATCTCTGTACAGGGACATGGATTTCATCAATAACTAATATTCACTATACACGTAATGTCGTTATCCAATTTACTAAACTTATTGACTTATATAAAATCTCACTATTGACTTATATAAAATCTCACTCTTTTATAAATCAAAATAACAAATACTAAATATATGTGTATATTAACTATTTCAGGAATAAGAGTATAAACACTCATAATAATCATGAGGTATTAATTATTTTATACAATTAGTATAAAAATAATTATTTCAATACAGTCATGTTCAATACACATAATATATATTAGCACAGTTGGCTCGATTATATTATTTCCCATAATCAAAATAGACCTATTAAAACACTGTACTATTGTCCTACTGATGGTGTGTCCAGTACTATTTAAGGTTGTGAACAAAAAATTTATAATATACAGAAATCGAAAATTTGGTCTTCTGTGTATAAATTGAACTATATACACTTATGTACTAGATCATCTACTATGTAGAATAAAAAATATATATGCATAACATTAAATCAATAATACAGTGCAAATATTACTCATACAGATTTTTATTAAAATAGAATAACAAATAAATACCAAAATTTCTTACATAAAAGCATAATTTTTAGTATATATCCTTATCAGATAGTTGGTGAAATGTGAAAGTGGCTATTGGTGTTAGGTAGTGGTGGATGGAGATTGAAGTGATAGTTAGTGGGAAGAAGTGAAAGTGGTGGTCGAAAGATGTGAAGAATTGGTGATACTAGCCGAAGGTTGAAGTTGAAGGTGGTGGTCAGAGATGAGAACATGAGGTAGAGGTGGTCGTCGGATGTTGTGGCCAATAGTGGTGGTTGGATATAGTGGCCAAAAGTGGTGATCGGATGTAGTGGTCGAATGTGGTGACCAAATGTATTAAAAAAATAATAATAAAATGAGAAATTATATACAAACAAATGAAAATACATTTGTTTTTGTTTACAAGGATTAAATAAATTTTAAGAACTGTTCACATATTTTTTAAAACAAAAAATTATTGAACATGTTTTTATTTACAATTTATAAAAATTATAAAAATAAAAACATAAAATGGTAATCGATCGATACCAAACGGACCCACTACATACTAGCATTTTTTGGTTAGTATTTTGGGATTCTCCCTTGTCTTTCACTCCTCTTTCAAGATTTCTCCTGAAACGTGTAGTCATTATCATTGGCCACGCCAGGCGAAATATAACTTTGGGTTTTTTATTCTTTTTGTCTAACTTTATTCAACAATGGCCAATTATTCGATTATTACCTGATATTATTTATGTAATATTTTTATTTAATAATATAATAAAAAATATTATTAATAAAATAATATTAATTTACTTTTATAAGATAAATAAAAAAAAGTATAACCCATTTAATATGTATTAAATATTTTTATTTAGCAAGTTAATATCACATGCCATTACTTACATATATAGTATTTAATAATTCTTGTGAAGCATTTTTTTTTCTTCTTCTTTTTAATAGATCCCTTCTGGTTCAACCATGTGCTGTCTTTATTTAAAGCCTGCCAAATTCTCCCTTTCTACTCCACCCATCACTATTGAATCAATTTGGAATTTTCTGAGAGCTTTCACATTTTAACATCATATAAAGCTGTAATTTATTTAGATTCTTGCTAACTATCTATTTTTTATTAGTAGTTGCCTTGTTGGTTAATAGTTTGATGAAAAAAAAATATTAATATATTTTTTTGAAAGTGGGTCTACTAGTTTTACAAATATGAGACTTCTTTTCAAAAGAATTTCCTCGTCAATTAAACACATTTTCAGATGAGCTAATCAATGTACTGATCATCTAGCAAATCTTGAGCAAGACGAAAAACTAATTATCTGTGAAATTCTGCCCCCGTCCCTCGAATATTTCTTGTAGGATAATGCTGTTGAAACTGTTTTTCTAATAAATTATTTCTTGTTTTGATTTTTTTTTTCGCTGTACCAAAAAAAAATATGATCAATATAAAGAAACTAAACTTTATTTTAATATTAATTTACTTTTGAAAGTGAAGTCTATCACTTTTATTACTCTCAATACATTTGTACAAATATATGTATCTATCTATCTATCTATAAACTATTAATCACCATCTAGTGGTTAGGCATTAGTATTTTTCATTCAGTTAAAGAAAGGGTAGTAACTACTAGCTAGAAGAATACTGCTATAACTAGTCTAAACTTTTGTTAATGCTCATATTGTTCCTTTCAATTGGTCCCACCAAAAATCCTTTAGCAAAAGAAGAACTTCTTTTCTTTTAAACTTTAATGCTTCTTCCTTGTTAGTAAAGTAAGTGGTGTTGTTAACTGACTATTTGTAAGTTTAATTAAGATCTTGATTGGTAATTTTTATTTTTTAGTTTTTTTAACTAAAAATATCAAAAAGTAAAAGTTTTGCATTTGACAAAAAAATCAAAAAGCAAAAAAAAAAATTTAAAAGTTAAATAAAAACACAAACTTCTAAAATTTTTTATTTAAACTCCTACCACTTTTAAAATACAATAATATCTCTTATTTATAACTTATTTGCTACCACTATCACTACCAACTATATATAATTATTAATATCAAATATATAGAATGATAAATTATCTATTTTGAATAAAAAGCAAAATAATTAATTTTTTACCCAAACTAATTTCAAAAAAGCTAACTTTTAAAAACTAAGTTACCAAGTAACGTATTTTAAATTCAATTTAATTTTTTGATTAAAAATACAAAAAAATAAAAAAATTAATTTTTAAGTTAAGTGCCAATCGGCCCCTAAATCTTATTTGGAGAGAATTTTTACTTGCATTTTAATGTGCATTAAAAGGTTATTTATCTAAAAAAAAACCGTGTATCTTAAAAGGTTGTAGCCGATATATATCTATTTGATGTCAAAATAAAACTAAACATGAAGTATTAGAAATTGTAAAAACTAAACAACTTCAAATCGAATTGAAATACAAGTGTCTATCTCTTTTTAACTGCAAAAGGGTGAGTTTATAAAAATGATTCGAATAATTTATTTAGTAAATTTTGCAAACTAAATTATTTATGTAAAAATTCATTTTGATCGGATATCGATAGTTTTATGAGAATCTCGCATTTTATTTTAGAAAATAGACGATTTAAACTTAAATAACTCAATTTAATCAAAATCGTTCATTTTATAAAATAAAAAGCCATTTGTTCATATATCTTTCAACAATCAAAATGTTTTTTTTTATTTTTTTGCATATATAATTTATTTTAAAGGATCTACAAAATAAATGATTTGAATCATCATTGTAGACTCACTGTAAACTTATAACATGGAGTAGTAAATAGCCTTTAAGAATACTATTTTTGAAGTGAGCTTAACCTTATACTAAAAGTCAGATAAATTGAGAGACCTGATGTTTTTCTCATTTTTCCACATTTTCTGTTATTAAAACTTTTTTCACTGAGTAGTAGTAAATGAGACGTCGGTGAATACGACTGTTAGATCTCATTTATCCCATTTTTAAGTCAATTTAGTAATAAGACTTTCGTACTACACAACATGTGACAAACCATAAAAGTACTCCCAAGACAAGCCAAATTATCAAATGCACAACAATCTATAATAATCCAACTAATATTCTCAAAAACATCCCATAAAAAAATTATCCAAAACATTGGATCAAGAAATTTTGTATATTCTTTTCAGTTACACAACTCATCCTTCATGATTTATCGTCCATTAATGTTTTCAACACTTGGTAATCTCCGGGTGCATCATTAGATTTATCAAATGTGTTAGATATTTGGTTGGGTTGAGAGAGCGTGCAGCGCGCACTGAAATGGCGTCGTTTTAGGTTACAATAAAACTAAACACATTCTATTATATATTTTTTTTTATACTCTATACTCACTGTAGTGTTATCGTGCAATTTATGTGCGTATGAATTACGAAATAGAGTGTTACCACTGTTTGGGTTATAAAGGGCCCTAGTGCACCATCCAAAACCACGTCGTTTTGGCATTGGGTTCAATTAGGGCAAACCCTTTTTTAGGTCCCTCGCTTTCAATTCAGAAGCTGCTGCGCCAACTACAGCGCCGTTCTACTTCGAGCCACCGTCCAACCACCGCCTAACCACCGAACAACCACTGCCTGTCCACCGCCCAGCCACCGTCAAGCCGCCGTCCACCATTCGTCGCCGTCCACTGTCGAGCCACCGTCCACCGTTCGTCGTCGTCGAGTATATTTGAAAAAATATTAGCTTGAACAGATTATTGAATCCTTGGGAGATTTTTGAATCTCTCAATCTCTCTATCCCTGAATCTCTCTTTCTCTCTCTCTCCCCTAATAACCCTAATTTTCCCTAATTTAAGAGCTGCTATCTCAAATCTCTGGAGATTTTTACCAATTTTGACAATTGTGTTGTCAAGTTTGGCCATGTGTCGGATCTCATTTTAATTCGAAGATTTCTCCGTGATCGGAACTCGCATCTCCATCCCTTTCTTGTCATCATATCTTCATGTTTCTTTGTTGTGAGCAGTTATTCCAATTGTAATGTATTTTGTTACCAAAACCACGTCCTTTTGACCTGTGGTACTTTAAAAATAATAATCAAAACCACGATGTTTTGGCCTTTCCTAAGTATAGTCCTTTATAACGCAAAATGGCGGTTTGTTTGAGCGTGCAGTTTGCTCGCAGCATAGTGTGCGCGCAGCACGCTCCTAAATCTTATTTGGTTAGTTTAAAAACACACAATTGTAAACACAAATAATACAAAAATTTTTGTGATTCAGCACAAATTTGCTTACGTTCATGAAGCATACACACTTTTACTATATCTGAAAAATATTTGTAAAGAGAGCAGTATTTTCTTACAGCTTTTTTCTTTGCTATGTTCTAATTTACACTTAACATTACATCCATTTAGAATTTATAGAAGGATTGAGGTAGAAGAAACAAAAAATCCAAATCTCACAAAATTCCATGAGGTGGACTAAAAACGCAAGAGCCGAGATCTCCTTCGTTGCTGAAATCTCACAAGGTGCAAAATTTTCTCCTGTTGGGTACCTATTAAATTCTTCTGCCTCCACATTTATAACAATCTCTCACTTAGAGACAGAGACATTTTATTAGCATTCAGTAAATAGTGGTGTGCTCATATCTGAAGCTGAGTCTAGCTTCAGTTTTTCTGTGGTTACTGTCTTGGTTAACATGTCAACTAAAATTTTATTACATTGGATCTTCTCTAGTCTTAATACTCCATCATCCGAAAGGGATCTAACAAAGTGATAACGAATTCCTATGTGCTTAGTTCGCGAATGAAATGTTGAATTCTTTGTTAGATATATAGCACTTTGACTGTCGCTATTGTAGACACCCCAATTTGATCTCGCCAAGTCTTAGACATATCCAGTTAAATCCGATGATGAAAATCAAGTGGGAAAGATGACTCTGCACAATCGTCGAAAAGCAACCCAAGTCCAGTATTCTGTAAAACCAAACCACAAGATCACATCTTTTAGACTTTGAGGCCGCAACCGTCAAAATCATGCGACTTGGTTGTTCACTAGCCCAAATAATTCACCTACAAACTTTAAACCTCACGACCGTTATGTTGGTTGTTGCGACCGTAATATAAATATCTTGGAAACCCTAACATTTGTTATGGTCGCAACATTTATCCTCACGGTCACAACTTTTAAAGGTGGTGACCGCAAGCTATTTGAGCTCAGTCTGAGCATCGAACATGGCAACACCTCATTAGCTGACATACTCTATATAAATGTATCTTTGGTACGATTTCGAAGAACCTTTTTTTGACATCGATATACTGCTGCTTTACCGAGTACTATTCTAAGTACGGCGGTACTCTGCCGCATTCCTGACTCACACCTCAATTCATATTACTGCTCGAGCTTGACTTGGATATTGGAATTGGATTATCTCTCGAGGATTAAGCCAACGACTTTACATTCCACGACTTGAGGACCCCTTTGGATAGTCGCGTATCAGGTATTCTGTTGGAATCTCGACATTTCTCATCTCACAATTTTTACCCCCGTTGGGAGGTCATGTTTTGAATTTGAATTTCAATTGCTGAATTGCATGCTTTTTCTTTAGTACTGCCATCACTCGGTTTAATATTCACATGTTTAATTGACAATTCTTGAATTATTAGGACCATGAGTATACTTATTCTTTAGTTTTGATATTATTAGACTTAACTGCTTTGACTATTAATTTTGGATTATTGTAATAAGAATATGCTTAATTTAGAAAAAAGAATTCGATTAACTTTTATTTGCAGTTTAATTAAAACAGTCTCAATTATACTCTGCACACCGTACATCAGCACTCCAGTACACTGTTCAGTAAAAAGTGCTCAAATTTCTTGTGGTTGCAACGTCTATTTGTTGCGGTCGTGATAAATATGCACTGATATGCTTGCGGGTGTGATTCTGATCTTCACAATCGCAATCTTCTAGCCTTATATGTTACGGTCGCCACCTCTGTTTTATTTTAGTAGATTAATTTTGCTCCAGTAGCTTAATTGTGTTTTTACAGTATTCTGTCTTGTTATGATTGAAGTGTCTAGTATGCAATTTATAGTATAGATTAGCATGTTTAAGGTTTAGAACTCCTTAGGTTTATTTCTCCTTCATTTGAATCCATGCTATATTTAGTTTAATTTTAACATGATTAGGATTTGTTAGTTTCACAAAAATGATTTAATGCTTTGTATGCTACATGCGGTTCGCTTCATGTATTTTTTAATTAGAATTTGTATGCCTTAGGATTTATAATTTTTTTTAATTTTTTGTTTGACATTTTATATACCTATGCTATATATTTCATTATTTGATTTTGGATATTCTCTATTTAACTCTATTTTCTGTATTTACATGTATTTAAAAAATAAAATTAAAAAACTAATGATAATTAGTAAATGTTAACCTTACGGTTGGGCGAACGGAGTGTCTATCACATTCCTTAATTTGTACCTTAAGCCCTGAACTGTTATTTTCTCTGGTTGATGTTTTCAAATATCAATGACCTATTTTTGTTTTTCTTAATTTTTATCAAAAATTAAGTGGTGACTCCATTTTTCAATAAAAAATAATTTTTAAGATTCTTTTTTTATTTTCAAGGTGTTCAAAGATTTTTAAATTAACTCTTGAATTTTTTATTTTCGTTTTGAAACAAACCCTAAATCTTGGAAAACATTCTTCACCTGCTTAAAACCCAATTTTGCCAACTAACCCTGTAACCAAATCATCTTTTTGCTAGCCTCTGTTACAGTTATGTACTTTGCCTCTGTAGTGAATAAAGTAACAATCTTTTGTATCCGCAAAACACAACTAACTGTTATAGTACCTACTGTAAAAATGTATCTAGTAGTGCTTCGTCTATGATCAACCTCGTCAGCAAAGTCTGCATCTACATCGCCTTGTAATCTCAACTTGCCTTTTCCAAAGCATAAGCATCTATTAACAGACATCTGTGTGAACTAACTCAAGTTTCTCTTTCTTTGGAGTTATGCCACATGTGTTGAAACTGACTCTTTTTTGCTTGCCAAAGATACAGTTTTCAAACAAGTCTATATCAACTGACTGCAATCCTGGTAGCTTTCCTTTCGAGTGCATGACCTTGAGTCATTTTTCACTCATATGACCGAGTCTCCAGTGCCATAGGTTGGAATTCTCTTTACTTGTAGCAATTGCAATTGATCTATAAGCATCTGATGCCATATAGAGAGTGCCATTCTTCTTACCATGTGCAACTATCAGTGCACCTTTGAAAATTTTTCAAGAATCGCCATTGAAGGTTGTAGCATAACCTTCAGCTGCCAACTGCGCCACAGAAATTAAGTTTTTTCTTAGATCAGGGATGTGTCTGATATCCTTTAACTTCCACCCAGACCCATTCATCTTAATCTGTACTTCACCATTGCCAGCAATGTCGCAGGGTTAGTCATCACCCAGATACACCTTTCCAAGGTTACCGAGTATATATCTTTCAAAAAATTCGGTGTGAAGTAGCATGAAATGACGCTCCAGAGTCTAATACCTAAGACTCTTCCTTGCTTTTCAAAGGGCATATCAATGCCTCATCTAATCCGAAAGTGGAGGCAACATTTGCTTTTGCCTTCTTTTTTGGGTCCTTCTTCGATGCTCTACATTGATTTTTGAAGTATCTGGTCTTGCCACAATTCCAACACTTAATAGTCTTTGAGTTTCCCTAATTTTGGAAATCGTTGAAATTTGTTAGATTTTTAGACCTTGATCTATCACGGTTTCTCGATTTGTCACGCCAGTTTCCTCTATTTGAATTTTTGCCTCTGCTTTGTCTCTCACCTTGTGTCACCAAGGCGTGCCCTTGAGAGTTAACAATTGGCTCTCTCTGGGTATCAGTATCCTGTAGAGAAGCTATCACATCTTCTAATTTCAAAGTGTCTTTTTCAACAAACAACGTCGTGACAAGACTATCATAGGACAATGGGAGAGATGCTAGAAGAAGAAGTGCTTTAACGCCGAGGCTAATTAGGATTTAATGAAATAACCACCTTACCAATAGGACTTATCCCTAAAGAATAAATAAAATAAGACCTCACACTAATTAATTAGTACTTTAAATAAATAAAATTTTTCATTTTTTATTTGTGTAAATATGAAAATTCTCATTTAAAAATAAGAATTTCTCTTCTTTTTTTTCCTTCAAACTTTCATATTCAATATAGATCTTATTTTATAGATCTTGACAAAAAAATCTAACAATAAAAATATTATTAAAAATATGTGTGTGTGTGTGTGAGAGAGAGAGAGAGAGAGAGAGCATGCATAATGAAAATTATGCAATTTTTAAAATTTAAAAATACAAACTAATTGCATAAATACGTATTCTCTCCCTCTTCTTTTACACTCTCTCTATTCTCCTCTCTTCTTTTATACTTTCCCTCCCTTCCAGTCAGACTCTCTTTTCCATGTCTCTCTCTCTCTCTCTCCTACATTCTCAATAAGGATATTTTAAGAATTCAAAATCTTATATTAAAATAAAATTTATTAGAATCTACTTTTTAAAATAAAACTTAATTCTAAACAAGTCTAAAAATTAGAACCTCGTAGTAAATGTCCCGTTAAAATTAAGGCAATAATAAATGGTGTTATTTCTTCATATTAAGTGTTAGATGAAGCTAATTCCGAATTAGATTGTATTTTCACTTTATCAATCTGCTTCTATTTTTTACATTCTAATTTAGTCTGGAAATCCTGAATTCAATCCCAACCCTCTTGGGTGCTGTAGATAAAATTATAAATATATTAGATTATATTTGAATAAATATGATTACCACTTGAATAAATATGATTACCACTTCAAGTAGAAATTACAAATGTTTGGTACACTCTAAACTTATAGCTTAAAAACTGTATAATTTGTATTTGACACTGCAGAATGTGTACATTTTGAATGAGACATTACCGGCCGTATACGAAATGAGAAATAAATTTGTTAATGTTGAATATATTGTTTTCAATTTTGATTACAACATTTCCATTATCGTACAAGAAATAAGATAGCTAATGCTTCTATAGTCAGTTTAAGAAATCTGCCATTTCACATACATTTGCTTAGAAAAATTATCATTTTCTGTAACAAAACAGAAAGTGATAAAAACATACCTATATAAAAAATGCAATCATCGATTTTATAGATCAGATGGATGTGCAAATATT
>JAULJZ010031139.1:0-15088 GCA_032270985.1 Heliamphora pulchella
GGACTCGGGATCTACAACACTCCCAACCTCACATCCTCACCAACCGCTGCCTCAACACAGCACACCATCCACGGGATTCATAGCCAACCTCAAACAGATGCAACAAGGTAACTGGCCCAAGGCCTGCAGATTCAGAAAATACCTCCGCTCGCTGAAGGCATATCAGAATCCCCCGGCACGATCGGTGCCCTCGAAGAATCGTGAGCTGCGAGAGAATACACTCGGGGTAACCCCACTTTGTTCTGTCCGCCATAACTCGGCGCTGTCGGTTGCCGCATCGACTGAACTGAGATGCTCCCACCTGCCACCCGAGGAGTCTGTACTGCGGAAGGCTGCTATCGACCCTGCACATATGAACCCACTGGTGTGTCCTCCCTGCTCGGCGCACTTCCTCTCTAGGGACAATTCCTCCGAATATGTCCAAACTATCCACACTCATAGCAAACTGATAGGTCCCTCCCCTGCGACTACACTGGAGCCAAACTCTAGGATAGTATCCACTGTAAACAATCCGTCGCATGATGCCCCGACTGTCTGCATCGATAACAGGTAAACTCCCGCTGCTCCGGCTTCCCAAACGAAGCCACAGATGATGATGGTGATGAAAACTGCTGTGATCCAGATGGATAAAAGCTAGGACCAGAGGACTTCTGCCTCTTGCTAGAGCGTCCACCTATCTGCACCTCCATCCCATCCTGTGATGTCCTGGCCTCCCTCGAAGCTCGAGTCTTAGCAAAAGCATTTTCAACCCTTGCTGCCGCCTCCACCAGCTGTCTGAACACATGATATCGCATCACAACCACTCTCTCCTTGATCGCCGGCCTGAAGCCCCACTCGAACCTCATCGAAAGTAAGTCATCTGTGCACTCTACCTCCGGTGCAAACCGAGACAAGATCGTCAACCTAGCCTCGTACTACATGATGTCCATGGCCCCCTGGGTAAGAGAATAGAACTCCTCCCTGCATAAGTCCCTCCTCGATGTTGGAAAATATCTCTCTAGAAAGACTCGTGTAAAAGCTACCTATGTGGCCTCCACTGTAGTCCTGGCATACCTCCACCACTGATGAGCATCACCCCTCAGCTGAAAGGTAGCAAAAGAAACTCGCAACTCATCCTCCACAATCTGCAATGTGTCCAGGGTCCGAGTCGTCAACTCTAACCACTCTGTCGCCAGAAGAGGATCGGGATCTCCTGCAAAGGTAGGTGGTTCCAAGCGCCTGAACTCCCGCATTGCAACTGTAGCCCTCGCCTCAGGTACCCTCTCCCTAACAGGCTCACCCCTAGCAACCAGCTACTGGATAGAACCAACCAGCACATGCAACACCTTCGTTGCGTCCATCGGTCCCTGGGGAGCATTAGCATCCCCAACATCAGGGATAGGAATATCCCCTTTGCCAGCACGGCCACGGCCTCGACCACGGCCTCGCCCTCTCCTTGCCGGCATCACGTCTATATGAAAACAAAACAATATATAAGACGTAAGACATCGCATGAACGTAAACGCTAAACACTTAGCATGCTATAACATAGCCATATAGGTTCATGCTAAATAACTTCACATATACCGAGGAGAACCAACAATAATGACTCGTCAATCTGGATAACCTACTCAGACTCCCTGATAGAAATCGCGTTTGCTAAACGCGCTTCAAACTTAGCTCCCAAGTTTGTTAATCCAAACGCCCAAAGACAGAACTAACCAATCCCACAGTTCAACCCCCATGCTCTTATATACACATCATTCACATATGACCCGCATGCAATCGCAATCATGTTATTAAAGCGTGTAAACACATGCAATCAAGCACACGCAATCAACCTCACACGGTGATGCAACTTCTTCCCACGGCTCATAGGTATTCGAACCCAGAGCTCTGATACCAAGTTGTCACGCCCCAAACTTCAGCCCACGTGAAACACACCCATAAACAATCACACAAGATACCCAACCTGAGAATACACTCTCAAATAAAATCATACATGCATTGTATATAAATACCAAATGGTAACATTACATGGCTCCATTGCCCGAAAGACATGTTGTAAGCATACATGTGACAAAACTAGCAAAAAGGAAGACTACAGCTCTTTCTCCTCTTCAGCACATGCAGATCAACCTCTGTGACCGGTACCTGAAGAAAAGCAAATCCCATACCGTGAGCCAAAGCTCAGCAGATTCTAAAACAACTCTACCCCCTCTTAAAGGAATTTTTTTCCCAAAATTCAACACGATGCCAAAATAACAAGTCATCGATCACAATCGACACAGGCACACGAGATGGTTAGCCAAACCATTCCTAGGGTATAGTCAAACAAGGTCAGGCATCCTAGACAATGGACAACTATCTCAAGGACTCAGGATCTACAACACTCCCAACCTCACATCCTCACCAACCGCTGCCTCAACACAGCACACCATCCACGGGATTCGTAGCCAACCTTAAACAGATGCAACAAGGAAACTGGCCCTAGGCCTACAGACTCAGAAAACACCTCCGCTCGCTGAAGGCATATCAACATCCCCCTGCATGACCGGTGCCCTAGAAGAATCGCAAGCTACTAGAGAATACACTCGGGACAACCCCACTCTGTCCTGTCCGCCATAACTCGGCGCTGTCGATTGCCGCACCGACTGAACTGATATACTTCCACCTGCCACTCGGGAAGTCTGAACTGCGGAAGGCTGCTGTCGACCATACGCATATGAACCCACTGGTGTGTCCTCCCTGCTCAGCGCACTTCCTCTTTGGGGTTAATTCCTCCGAATATGTCTAAACTGTCCACACTCATAGAAAACTAATGGGTCCCTCCCCTGTGGCTAACCTGGAGCCAAACTCTGGGATAGTCTCGGCTGTAAACAAGCCGCCGCACGATGCCCCGGCTGTCTGAATCGATAACAGGTCAACTCCTGCAGCTCCGGCCTCCCAAACGAAGCCACAGATGGTGATGGTGCTGAAAACTGCTGTGATCCAAATGGATAAAAGCTAGGACCAGAGGACTTCTGCCTCTTGTTAGAGCGTCCACCTATCTACACCTCCGTCCCACCCTGTGATGTCCTGGCCTCCCTCGAAGCTCGAGTCTCAGCTAAAGCATTTTCAACCCTTGCTGCCACCTCCACTAGCTGTCTGAACACACGATATCCCATGACAGCCACTCTCTCCTAGATCGCCGGCCTCAAGCCCCGCTCAAACCTCATCGAAAGCAAGTCATCTATGCACTCCACCTCCGGTGCAAACCGAGATAAGCTCGTAAACCTGGCCTCGTACGGCATGATGTCCATGGCCCCCTAGGTAAGAGAATAGAACTCCTCCCTGCATTAGTCCCTCCTCAAAGCTGGGAAATATCCCTCCAAAAAAACTCGTGTAAAAGCTGCCCATGTGGCCTCCACTGTAGTCCTGGCATACCTCCACCACTAATGAGCATCACCTCTTAGCTGAAAGGTAGCAAAAGAAGCTCACAACTCATCCTCCACAATCTGCAATGTGTCCAGGATCCGAGTCGTCAACTCCAACCACTCTATCGCCAGAAGAGGATCGGGATCTCCTGCAAAAATAGGTGGATCCATGCGCCTGAACTCCCGCATCGCAACTGTAGCCCTCGCCTCAGGTTCCCTCTCCCTAAAGGGCTCACCCCTAGCAACCAGCTACTGGATAGAACCAACGAGCACACGTAATAGCTCCGTCACGTCCATCGGTCCCTAGGGAGCATTAGCATCCCCAACATCAGGGATAGGAATATCCCCTTTGCCAGCACGGCCACGGCCTCGACCACGGCCTCGCCCTCTCCTCGCCGACATCACGTTTATATGAAAACAAAACAATATATAAGACGTAAGACATCGCATGAACATAAACACTAAATAATTAGCATGCTATAACATAGCCACATAGGTTCATGCTAAACAACTCCACATATACCGAGGAGAACCAACAAGAATGACTCGTCAATCTGGATGACCTACTCAGACTCCATGATAGAAATCACGTTAGCTAAACGTGTTTCTAACTTGGCTCCCAAGTTTGTTAATCTAAACGCCCAAAGGAAGGACTAATCAATCCCACAGTTCAACCCCCATGCTCATATATACACATCATTCACGTATGACCCGCATGCTGTTACGACCATGTTATTAAAGCGTGTAAACACGTGCAATCAATCATACGCAATCAACCTCACGCGGTGATGCAACCTCTTCCCACGGCTCATAGGTATTCGAATCCAGAGCTCTGATACCAAGTTGTCACGCCCCAAACTTCGGACCACGTGAAACACCCATAAACAACCACACAAGATACCCAACCCGAGAATACACTCTCAAATAAAACCATACATGCATTGTATATAAATGCCAAATGGCAACATTACACGGGTCCAACGCCCAAAAGACATGTTATAAGCATTCATGTAACAAAACTAGCAAAAAGGAAGACTACAGCTCTTCCACCTCTTCAGCACATGTAGATCAACCTCCGTGACCGGTACCTGAAGAAAAGCAAATCCCACACCGTGAGCCAAAGCTCAGCAGATTCTAAACAACACATGTAGTATAAGCTAAACATGCTCGATAAACGAAGTGCAGTTTTTGACTCTCTTTCAAGCCAATAAAACAATTTAAAATTCATTTTAGATCACGACTCACCAGAGCCAGAAAACCATTTGTCGACTCATTAGAGCCTTGAAAATGATTCGTGTATTACGACTTCCGTAGGCCGTTAATACAGTATTTCGACTCATGTAGGCCGATAATACAGTTTTAAGAAAATTAGTCTATCCATCCCAATATGCAATACATGCAATCCATGAACACGTGCCTCTTCAGGACCTCGCTTTAGCCTTCAAATATTGCACACACACCCACACTTGTGCCTCATCAGGATCTCGTTTTAATCCGTCAGGTATCGCACACCACGCACGCAACCCATGCAACACATATCTTCACGGACTTTTACCGTAGGACCGCAGCCCCAACTAATGCATCTTCTCGGATTTTCACCAAAGGACCGCAGCCCCAAATACACCAGCTTTCGCAGCCTACCTCGTACACCGACTTTCGCAGCCTACCTCATACACCCACACACGCACATGTGCATCATCAATCAGGATTTACATCTACTGGATCACAGATTCATCTAATCCATTACATACACATACGCAAACCTAAACTATGATTTAAAGTATATAACCATGTATCAACACGACGTTCCACAAACCACGTCACATGCCTATAAAACTCTAGGTTTTAAAGCATAAACCACGTTACACATAACGATATCTTCTCATGTAATTCACTTACATATTCTGTACATGATAAATAGAGTTATAAATGTATAAACCGGTTATAAAAGCACATAGCCACATATGACCCTACACCACGACGCCATTTGCCAAAATCGACATCCTCTCACAAGGACGACCAACAACCCATATAACTAGACCTAACCCCAAGGTTAACTCTCAACTCATAAACCCTCGATTCTCACAATCGATACCTTCCCCAGAAAGGACCACGGGCCCAAACATGCCCAACACGACCATCACAGACCCACGACGCTCACCCATGCCAACACAAACCCCACAGCAAACTATGCACCCAACCGTGCACCAACAAGCCGCATCTACCATGCACACCACCCCTGAGGAAGACATTTTAAAACACACACGAGGCCACGACACGACCCCCGAAACTACCACACAACCAACCGAACCCCAAAAGGAATCCACAGGTATTTAAATCAAGTAATTCCCATAAATTAATCAATCGAATACCATAGGACACCAATTGAAAACTAAGGAACCAACCCACAACTTCAGTCGACTGGACCCAACCCCCAGTCGACTGAAAAACACGCTGGAAAACCACCAAATGCCTAGGAGCACTGTCCAGTCGACTGAACCCAAGAACACATGATCTAGTCGACTGAAGTGATAGGTTCAGTCGACTTAACCCAACCCAAAAACGGTTCTAAGCTACGAGTTTAACCTCCAAACCTCAAATCGAAGCCTCAAAACTCCCTTTTAAGATCCTCAAACATACGTACACCCAGACCTAACACTAAGACCTCGAAAGAAATGCTCGACCCCCGATTCCATCCACCAGAACCAACAAAAATCTAATTTTTAACCCAAGAACCAACTTTGATACAAAATCAGATCTATAGAGATCTAACTGTTAAAAACACCCACGTTTACCCATAGCACCCTTATACAACAGTAGGGTCTAGAATCCTACCTCGATGAGTTTAAAATTTGACCGGATAGTTGCGTAGACCTCGATGCCGATACCAACGATCTGCAGTCTGATCGTCGAAAACTGAGCCCCGGGCCCCCGAGAACTTAGAGAGAAGGCAGAGAGGAAACAGAAAACTTATTGGAGAAATTTTGAAAAATATCTTTATGAAAATATCTAACTCCAGATATTTATAGGCCTCCAAAATATCTTTTTTTGAAATTTTTCGAGAATCACGCCACAATGGCCCACAGCCTCGGGAACCTACCCCGCATGCATATCTAAGCCCGATCATGCATCAAAAGCAGCAAAAACATGCTCAAAAGAAAACACGTAATGCACGTCCGAAAATGCCGAAAAAAGAAAACGGGTCAGGGTCTCACAGCAATGGAATATGAAATCAAACTAATACTAGAAAAAATAAAAGGAACCAAAATATAACTATTTAATCATTCAAATATGAATATAGTTTGGCAATTATATCCATATGTATGTAAGTGCGTTATTATAACAATTAACAACATTGATACGTTGTAATTACAAAAACATATTAGCACTATTTAATGAATTAATAAAAAATAACAATGTACTTAGTGTGAAAGTATAACTAAGAAATTAATTAAAGTAATTAAATTACATGAGGTAATGTAAACAACAAGCAAGTTTGATTACATAAATGAAGAAAATGCATGAATTAAACTTCGAATTTAACTCGATCACTCCAAAAGAGAAAGAATGGAGTTAGAAGGATCGGGGATCCAAAAAAAATACCTGGATTGCTTAAAAATCCTCAAGTTTGGGGAATGTGCTTCAATGGTCCAATCCTCGGGTGGTGATCCAAGTAAGGCTTTCAATGTAGACGTCAGAGGTTCGAATCTCAGTATTTCGGCAAGACTTCGGCGTCGGGACTCGGAATTACTCGGCAACTCGGCAAAGCTTCTCTCACTAAACCTCTCACTAATTTTATGTCCTTGAAAACGTACTAAGGGTACGGTATTTATAGAATTCTTCAACCAATGAGGTGTTGCCACGTTTTGGGACACGTCAGGACATTTGGAGTTGGTGGTCGCCGGGTTGGAGGTGGCGGTTGCCATGTCTAAGAAAGGTTCCACAAGGTTCTATTGGCGGTCGCCACAATGAGAGTTGGCGGTCGCTAGGTTGAATATGGCAGTCGCCACTTTTGGCTAAGGTTTCCAAGAGGTTCTATTGACGATCGCCACAATGTGAGTTGGCGGTCGCCACTTTGGAAATGACTTGGATAGCAAGTTATCGATGGTTCAACAAAATTTCATTGGTTTGAAGGTTCAAGACGATTGGATTTAAATACCGAACTTGGATCACTTCCCGAGGATCAAACTGAAGCACTATTTCACCTATTTTCATCATCGGATTTAAAGATTGGGCGCGGTCAAATTGGGGTGTCTATAGTTGCCCATCTTTGATATAACTTGCATAGCAACGCGTAATACGGATTATATCAAAAATTCAGAGAAAACATCCATTTGATTGAGCCGTCAATCTTAGACTACAAACACACAAGCATACATATGATGTTGGTCATACTCGAATTTTCATCGAGCTGCCTATGTACCCCTTTGCTAGGGATCAGACCAAAACATAGTTCATGGGAAAAAATGTAAGGAACATGATACAGATGCTGACATGATGCAGATACTAGTATGAACATGAATGTGACTGAAACACTCTTAGAAATCGAGTTAAAATCTAAAGGGAGCATGAACGGGTGAGTCAAAGATCGAGTTAAGATATAAGAACTCGGCTGAGGATAAGATAATTAGAAGGATTGAGTTATGATCTAAGAAATTATCTTAACCGGAAAAGTAATTTATCGGTCGAGTTAAGACCTCGCAATTTCGGGATGAGAGTAGGATAAAAATAATTAAAATCCAAGTTACGGCTCAAAATTAATTTTGTCAGAAAGGATGATCGCGAATTAATAGGTCGAGTGAAAACCTAAAAATTCGGGATGAAGCGCGAGATAAAAATAACTAAAAGCCAAGTTACGACTTAAAAGTTAGATTTATCGGGAAGAAAATCACGAATTAATAGGTAGAGTTAAGACCTAAAAATTCAGAATGAAACACGGGATAAAAATAATCAAAAACCAAGTTACAGCTTAAAATTAGATTTATCGGGAGGAGAGACCATGAACAAAAATTTTCTTGAAATATTTTTGGAAAACATTTCAGATTTTAAAATTATTTTTGAAAAGCCCCTAAAATTAGAAAAACACCTACACAAAATAAGAAAGATTATTTTTAAGGGAAATTATTTTATTATTATTTATTATTATTTTTTTATATATTTTGTTAACAAAAATATTTTGTGGAACAACACTCATGAAGTCCAAACACACTAAAAGAAAACACACGTAATAAAAACACCCAATTAGCTCCGAAAAACCCTAAAACTCCATAATGATATTCTGACATGGCGATCGCCTATACTGATGGGACGTGACGGTTGACAACATGGAGGTCGCCAAGATGAAGCCCTTCTGACACGGTGGTCGCCCACTTAAAACCCCTTCGACATGGCGGTCGCCATGTGTCTCTTCACAAATCTGGGGGTCGCTCACATTGGAGTTGGCGACCGCCAACTCCAGGTGCGCGAGCATGGCTCATTTTTCTCATATCCTTTCTCTCTCTAGCTCTCTTCCCCTCTAAAACTCTCTCAAACTTCCTTTAGATTCCTCACTTTCTTTAGCCTTTATGTCCCTAGCTTTCACCTTCACACGATGTTTACCCTTCTGTTTGTGATCTCATTCCTCTTCATGGCGGTCCAGGGCCATGGAGATGATGATCTTGGGGCACGACGAGGTCCTTTTGCTACTGGGAGTTCTTCCATAGGGACTATTGGAGGTACATCCACTAGCTTTTCTGCCAGCAGGGTCACCACCACGCAGCCCATTGCGGCGATGGATGCTCTCGTTCTTGAGGCAGAGCGTGCCTCCCGCCATCCAGCTGAGGAGGAGGCACGAGCAGCTGCCGAGGCACAGGTGGCAGCAAATGCTGCTACTGAGGCCGCGATGGCCGATTTTTTGGATCCCGACACTAGAGAGGGTCACCCAGCGCCTTTCGATCCACATACGTATGCCCTGATTCGTCACCGCTTGCTTCCAGGTGGGATGAGGCGATATGAGCCACCCACAGACTCCATTTTTGCCAATGTACTTTTGCGAGAGCCCGACCATCACATCTCTCGCCAATGACCTTTGGTATGTATTCTATCCTTACTGTTCAATACCAAAGCATGTTTTTATGATATATCAAACGTAGATGCATGCCTAGGATCCCCCATATGATGATGAATGATGATAAATGATGATTTATATTGATGTGTGATGTTTTGGGATTTGAACTTAGCTTAGGTACCTTTGCTATGGAGATTAAAACAGTAGGGACACATAAGATAATAAAAAGAAAAGGCGATTATTTTAGTGAAAATCACAAAATAAAAGGTTTGA
The DNA here is from genome assembly GCA_032270985.1 of Heliamphora pulchella. Classification (NCBI taxonomy): domain Eukaryota; kingdom Viridiplantae; phylum Streptophyta; class Magnoliopsida; order Ericales; family Sarraceniaceae; genus Heliamphora; species Heliamphora pulchella. The sequence goes on from JAULJZ010031139.1 coordinate 9,715, forward strand.
AATTTTTTTTTGTTTAAGAAAAAACACAAAACTAGGGAGGATTTTTTGTTTTTTGTTTTGGGGCATGAAAACTAAAGAAATAATTTTTATCGAAAATCTTATAAAATTGGGGGCAATTTTGTTAAAAATTTCTAAAATGTCAAGGCAAATTTTTACAAACTCAAGAAATCTAAAGGGGTATTTTAGAAAGAAAATCAAGGAAATTTTTTAAAAGTCCTAGAAAATGATCTGAAAAATTAAGAAATTTTTTTCAAAAACTAGGTATCATTTTTACTGCTCCCTGTATCATACTGTTCACTGTACTGTGCTGTTCCTATTTTCTTTTGTTCTGCACACTGATTACTATACACTGGATGTTATCATACACTACACTGTTTATTGTACTCTACAGGTTCACTGGGACGTCTAGGGAGGGGTAAAGAATCGAGCCTGCGCAGATCTGATGTGTAGCCCATATCTCGTTTCGAGACGAATTTTGCTGGAGGGTCCATTCAGATGGGAGTATTATCTAGGAGAGCAGGTGGTTCGCCAGTCGCTTGGCCTGGATCACTTCCAGATCCCAATGGTCCCTCCAGCCTGTATGCGCCGGACCGATCACTTGAGCTGGGTAGATCTTCTTTTGGAGCTGGTGGGAACGTATGTCGTTGAGCTTCTAGTGCCAGAGGGGGACTACACGGCCTGGGCCCGGGCCCATCTGCTAGGACCACTAAGTCCTGGTCTGGCTGCCCCTGGTGGCAGGAGGAGGGGACGGGCACCAAAGGATACTGATGCCGGTGTTGCTGGAGCCGCTACTACCGGAGCTACTGCTGATGTTGCTAGTGGGATGAGGGGCCCAGAGATCCCATGGGATGTTCAAAATGTAGCGTACGGCTTCCCATTTCTTCTGTCGGTCCCTGTTTTTCCAGCACCGGAGTTCAGGGCTGACATCGGCCAGGTTCGCCTTTTACCTTTCCTTCAGTTACTTACTCTTCTTACTTGTCTATTTTCCTTGAACTGCTCTCCTCTTTGCAGATTGACCAGGCCTGGTTAGACCGTACGATGTTGATGGTCACCGGCCTGAGGGCACTGGTTAGGCAGATGGATGCCTTGATGTGAGCAGCCGGCGTTACTTTTACGCCAGTAGCCATTGTGAGTACCCTGCATGCTTTTTGTTTAGTTTTTCGGCACTTTCTGTCATTATTCTGTTCTGAATCTTACTTTTCTTTTGACAACCTCCAGTTCCAGCTACCGGTATAGTGCAACCACGTGCTCCTACTCCTTCTCCAGCCCCTGCCCGAGGTTGTGGTTCCCAGGCATCTTCTTGAGCTCGCTCTAGGGGATCCGTCTCCTCTACTCAGAGTCGCTCCAGGGCTACGTCTTCTTCTTTCGGCAGCGACGGTGATGATGACGACATTGAGAGGCTTTTCGAGGAGGTTAGCTCGGACGAGGCCAGTCCTTCCTCCAGCCGGGTCCGCCCGAGACATTCTTGAGAGAGAGCTCCCATCCCCAGTTATTTCTTCTTTATATTTTCATTGAGATACATTCACTTTTTATGGACCTGCGTACCCCGGTTTCATACACATACATTTGCTTGATCCAGGGGCCTGCGTGCCCCAATTTTCTATTTATTGTGCCTGGATGCCCCGATTTTTACTCTGATACATTCGATCACTTTCTGATGCATTTACGAGCTTTTGTGCTATTTATTTCTTTTCATTCATCTTGTATGGTTTATTTTGTACTTACTGCTGAAACTGTCCTGGATGCTTGATACAAAGTTCAAAACTTACACAAACTGCAGAATCCATAAACTGATATATGCCCATTACCTTTTAACAAGGCAGTCGCCACAATCTGACATGGCGGTCGCCAGTTCCAACATGGCAGTCGCCTGGTCAAAGGGATGATGTCACTTGTACGGTGCCCTTTCGAGTTGGTGGTCGCCCATTCCAAGGTGGTAGTCGTCACATTGACCGTACTTTTTACTACTTTTTTGATTTTCAAACTTTCCCTGCTCTATAAATATAGTCCTAGAGGCCCCATTTTATGTTATTCCGACTCAGATGGCTTCTCCCCTTTCTACATGGAATGAGGCATTCTCCCATGTTGAACATTTGAACTTCGTCCCTTTCGATATCAACTCCTTATTTCCTCTTATGACCAAAAAGATTGACGGACCTTTGTCGAGGGCAGCTGCTTAGCTATGGGGCCCGCAATCCCACATCCTCTGGTTTGGTCTTGAAGAGCTATGTCCCACTGTGGAGGAGTTTGCTGCTATTTTGGATTTGGCTCCTCGACACTCCGTCGTGGTTCCCACTTTCTTTCTCTCGACCCACCAACAAGTGATACAGCTCTGTGGTCTGTCTAGGATGGAAGCCTCTCTTCTGACACATGATGACTATCTTGACATACCCTGGATCACTGACAGATTCTGCCCTACCGTGATCTTAGTGACCTCAGTTTTCATTTGTGGTGACGTTATGCTTTTTGCTTCTGCTTTCTTACCCAGTATCTCCTCATTCCCTCTGACGGGCGAGTTAGCTATGCACTGGTTGACATTGCGGGTCAGATGTGGATGGGGAATGATTTTGTGCCACTTGTCTTAGCCGAGACACTACTGGGCCTAGATGCCATTCATCACGGTGAGACCACTACTTTTACTGGCAGCCCCTTACTTCTTCACGTAAGCCCAAAACCTTTCTTTCATTAGAATTTTGTTGTATTGCAAGGCTTTTCCCTCACTGTTCACACTTTTGCTGCAGATCTGGCTGATGGAGAAGGTAAATCTTATACAGAAACCCCCTACTAATAAATACAGTGCCGCAGCTTTCCTTTACTGCCCCTACTATCAGATATGCACCACTGAGGCAGCTTGGCGACAGTACCTCTCATCCTTGACTAGCCCAGATATCACCTGGCAGTGCCCCTGGTGGCGGATCCCTACTATGACTCTGACCACCATGGATCATCCTGGTGTCTTGCTGATTGGTCTGCCTCAGACTATTTTCTATTACCCTCATAGAATTATGCGAAAGTTTGGTCGCAGTCAGATCATCTTTCCCAGTATCCGAGGTCATTTGTTTTCATCCATACTGCGGGCCCCATTTCTAGCATTGTATCAAGATGCCTGACCATCTCATTCACGGATGGAGATGCAGGAACTTCAGTGTCTTAAGCTTCCTTATGAGTACAAGACATGGCTAATGCAGGTTAGGGAGAAGAAAGATAAAGAAGAAGGAAAACAGGCAATAAAGAGGAGAAAGACTTGAGGATATAGTTTTTACTACAAATGGTATTCTTTCAATACCAGGAAGTGTGTCTGCTTCAGAAAAAGATTCTTCTTCGGGGCCGAAAGGGATGAAAAAGAAAAAGATTCAGAAACAGGGAAACACATTTCTCAGGGTAATTAGTGGGCCACGGACTGGTGTGAAAAAGCCAAAAGACAGATGTGTTCACTACAACCAGACCCGGCACTAGAAAAAGCAATGTTCAGAATTTCTCAGAAAGCAAAACAAACACGGTAATTTCTGTTCGCTGGTTGTGGAAACATATTTGGTGGTGTTATCTACCGGTTCTTGGTGTGTAGATACGGGAGCCACTATTCATGTCTGCAATTCATTGCAGGGTTCCAGAAAACCCAACAACTTAGTGATGAAGAGATTTACCTACATATGGGCAATTATACAAAGGTAACTGCAGTTGCAGTAAGAGATGTCACTATCAGTTTTGGTAGAAATCGAGTATTAATATTGAGAGATTGTCTTTATGTATCTTCCATTAGAAGGAACTTAGTTTTAGTTTTCGTTTCTAGATTGGCTAAAGACGGATATTTTGTTTATTTTAATAACTCTATGGTTATTAAGGATAACAAACGGGTTATCTGTTCTGGTACATTGGTGGATAATCTTTATACTCTTACTCTAATCTCTCATACACTACAACTAACTAAAATAAATAACACATCTAATTTACCATATAAGAGAAAGTTTCCTTCTTTAATGAACCAAACGTTTCTTTGGCACTTAAGCTTAGGTCATATTAATCTAAAAATGATAAATAGACTGGTAGCAGATGGACCTTTGAGTTCATTGAAAGTGGAGGCACTTCCAGTCTATGAATCTTGCTTAGAGGGAAAGATGACCAAGAGGCCTTTTTCGGCCAAAGGCTATAGAGTGAAAGAACCGTTGGAGCTGGTTCATTCTGATGTGTGTGGTCTTATGACAATCCGGGCTAGAGGTGGCTTTGAGTACTTTGTCAATTTCATTGATGACTACTCAAGGTATGAATTTATTTACCTGATGCACCGTAAGTCTGAATACTTTGAGAAATTCAAAGAATTTAAGGTAGAGGCAGAGAAACGTCTAGGTAAAAGTATCAAATCACTACGATCCGATCGTGGTGGGGAATACCTCTTTGGAGAGTTTAAGGATTACGTATCATCAGAGGGAATTACACCCTAGTTGACTACACCTGGCACTCCTCAGCAGAATGGTGTAGCAGAAAGAAAGAATAGGACTCTTATAGAGATGGTAAGGTCAATGATGAGTTATTTAGGTTTATCACATTCGTTTTGGGGACTCGCTTTAGAGACAGCGGCTTATATACTAAACTTGGTACCTTCTAAGTCAGTACCTTCTACTCCCACATAATTGTGGACCGGGCGTAAGTCTAGTCTCAAACACATTCGAATTTGGGAGTGTCCAGCACATGTGCTGAAAGGGAACCCAAAAAAGTTGGAACCTAGAACAGAAGTCTGTTTCTTTGTGGGGTATCCCAGGAGAATGAAAGGTGATCTATTTTATAATTCTAAGGATCAGAAGGTCATTGTTAGCACTAATGCCTGATTCTTGGAACAGGATTAAATTATGGACCACAGGCCCAATAGCAAAATTATTTTGGACGAACTGAAAGGAAATGCCAGTAGAACGGAAGAGGAACCAAAAGTCACTGATATTCCATTACCTCGTCGCAGTGGGAGGATTATCGGGACATGTGCAAATCAAGAACATGTTGCTGATGCACAGGGTTCAGATTCTGCACAGCCTGTTATTGGTAGTACAAAGACACAGGTCGTGCCTCGTCGTAGTGGGAGGATTGTTCATCAACCTGATCAGTATATGTTCTTAGGAGAGTCTTTCGACAGGATCCCGACAGAACTGGATACCGAGTCTTGTAACTACAATGAAGCACTACAAGACAAAAATGTAGATCTTTGGCAAAGGGCTATGAATTCAGAGATGGAGTCTATATATTCCAATCAGGTCTAGGAACTTGTAGAACCACCTGAAGGGATGAAACCCATTGGATGTAAGTGGATTTACAAGAGGAAGAGAGGAGTAGACGGGAAGGTTAAAACCTTCAAATCTAGGCTTGTTGCTAAAGGGTTCACTCAGAA
>JAULJZ010031150.1:0-15088 GCA_032270985.1 Heliamphora pulchella
TAGCTGCAGCATCAGGTCCAACTGGTGCCTTAGAAGCACCGGGATCAGCAAGAACATAAGCCCTGGCCTGTGGCAGTTTGGTCTGCCCACCATAACCCTGAGTTGATGGCTGCCTCATCGACTGCGCTGAAGCACCTCCTTCCGTAAACCTCGACATATGAGCCCTAGGCTGCTGCGGGGCCTATCGCCTCTGTACAGATGAAGCAGCTGGCGCTCCTATTGCACCCTGGACATTCCCCTCTTTGGGACAGTGTCTACGAATATTCCCAGACTGACCACACGAAAAGCAGATAGGTGGGTCTCTTGCCTGTGACTGGACTGGCGCTAAACTCTGAGCCTGGCCCTTCTGCGGGCACTCAACTGAACGGTGTCCTGACTGTCCACATCGATAACATATCATTCCTCTTTGGTCTAACCTTCCTGTCAAGGCCGCTGAAGGTGTAGGTGTGGACGACTGCAGCTGATACTACTCGGTAAAATGAGAACTAGGTCTAAACGACCTTCGGCGCTTGTTCCTGCGTCCCTAAAGCTGTGTATCTCCACTGCCCTTCTAGTTCTTACCCTTTCTAACCCTGCGGCTATTTGCCAACGAGTTCTCTACCCGGATAGCAGCTTTCACTAGCTTAATATACACCTCCACATCCAGAGCTGCAACCCTATCCTTGATAGCAGGTCAGAGTCCCCTCTCAAATCTCCGAGTGCGCAACTCCTCTGTCGATACCATCTCTGCTGTAAATCGTGACAGATTCGCTAACTTAGCCTCATACTGGACCACAGACAGGTTCCCCTAAACAAGGGAGAGGAACTCCTCTCGGTACATATCCCTCGAAGATCTTGGAAAATACTACTCGAAGAAGACACTCCCGAAAGTAGCCCACGTGTCATCTACAGTGGTCTTGGCGAACTTCCACCACTCCCTAGCATCTTCCCGCAGTTGGAACGCCGCCAACTTCACTCATAAAGCATCCTCCTTGATATCCAGAGTAGTAAAGATCGTTGTGGTCACTTCCAACCACTCAGTAGCCACCTTTGGGTCTGGCTCCCCAAAAAAGGTTGGAGAATCCAACCGCCGAAACTCCCTCATGGCTACAGAAGCCCTTGGCTCAGGAACTCTCACACCAGCCATGGTTGCTTCAGCCATAGCTCGCATAGTAGCCAACATCTCCTGGACGACATCAGCGCTGCCCATGTCAGCACCACCCACTTGCTCCTGTGGGACAGGAATGTTTCCTTCCTCTGGAACCTGAGCATCAACACGACCTCGACCACGGCCTCGGCCACAACCCCGTCCCCGCACTTTCCGCGTGGACATAATTCTATAGGAAGGCAAGATAAAAAAATAAGCTTTCCTACAACATGTTACGACGTAACATAAAACACATAATCATGCTATCACATAGCCACTTAAGATCATGTAAACACGTTTCACATACCGAGGAGAATTTACAAGACGGACTTGTCAATTTGGATAACCTATTCCGATTCCCTGCTAAAAAACACGTCGGCCAAACGCGTTTCTAACTTGGCTTCCAAATCTGTTATTCCAAGCGCCCTAAGGCAAGACTCATCAATCCTGAAATCCAACCTCCATACCCATGTATACACAATTATCATGCTCAGAAAGCAATCATCATGTTATAAAACAACGTTTACACACATGCAAGCAAGCATACTCAGTCAACCTCACCAGGTGATAAACCCCTTTTTTCCCATGGCTCTTAGGTATTCGAACCCAGAGCTCTGATACAAAGTTGTCACGCCCCAAAACCCGGGGTCACGTGAAAATCCACCAAACACTAGATTTATGAAAATATAGACTTTCATACATTTAAATCCGCCTATTGAAACCAATGAAATACTCAACTAAAGTATCTCTCATAAACAAAGGTATACAGTTCCAACATGCATACAGTATATCGCTTTACGGCATACAAAACCTGCCTTCAGGAACATGCATACCAAAAAGAAAAACTATAGAAGTCTTCCGCCACCGCGGGCACCACCAGAGCTACTCATGGTCACCATCCATAGCATCACCTGAAAATGGTTTTGACAAGAAAATGTCACCTATGAGCCGAAGCCCAATAGAAACAGACTATAAAGCTGTAAAGCAGGATATGCAATCATATGATGGGAGCGAACTCAACCACAAAGCTAAAACGATTTTCTATCAAACCACCACGAGTCTCAAAACGGTTTTATTTCACAAAACCCACGTTTTCAATCCTTAAAACCATGTATTGCAACTAATGCAAATAACCAACCACAGTTAAGGAAAAACAGTAACCAAAATCATTGTTCCCTCACAGAATGTACCATCGTGGAAAAAGAAGAAGAATATGATCCTATGTACCGACTCCGTCACAAGGGGACAGAGGTATCAACTATAGATCCATGCCAATTATCTAATTCTCATACATCATGGGGCCAGTTAGATAATTACAAGTTCTATACGGAGCAGCATAACGCAACCGCTTAATTTACGAGCCCGAAACCTAAGGGTACAAAACACTCAACCAACTCAATTTACGGGGATTAATCCGAAGGTACAGAGCACCTATGTTGCGCACGTTTCTGGACTTACACCGAAGGCAACTCATGCCAAATACACGTCATTCTGGTACGTCTAGATTATCTTTTAAAAATCGAATCGTAGCTCAACTACGAAAACATTTCACAAATATACATTAAACATGTATATATAGATCCATCCATCAACATGGAGATCAAACAAACATTTCAAAATGTTTTTCTAGAAAAATAGTTATACATCACATGTATAAACAAGAGATTCAATCCATGAACCATGGAGATCAAACAAAATATGTAAAAACATAACTTCATCAAAACGTTTTAAAAATTGAGACTTAACTCCAAGGGTTAGCTCCAAACGTCCAATAAACACGTTTTTCCCAAAAGTTTTCGTAAAAACTCCTTTTTCCATCGATCAATCACCCGAGGAAAGCTCACACCCAACCATCGGACCACCAAAACATCACCAACAGCCCACACAGGACCTCAGTTGACTGGCCCAAGCCCCCAGTCGACTGAAAAATTCTCTGGAAAAAGAGAATCAAAACAGAAGCAATTTCAATCGACTGAACTCCCCAAAAGATGATCCAGTCGACTGACCTCCAAGGTCCAGCCGACTGAACTCCCAAAAAAATGATCCAGTCGACTGACCTCTAAGGTCCAGTCGACTGAACTTCCCCAGATTTGTGTTGAGCCACGAATTTTGCTCCCAAACCTCAAATCAAGCCTCCAAACACCCATCAAACATCCTCAGACACCAACACGCTCAAGCCTCATGCCAAAACCTCGAAAGGAAAACCTCAAAACACACTTTCATCCACCGAAAATGCCAAAATACGATTTTAACCCAAAACCCCCTCTTTTTTGAAATAAGGTCGATTTTCATGCATTAAGCATGGTAGAAAAGCATAAGACTGCACATAACACCCTTATACAGCAGTAGAATTTAGAATCCTACCTCGTTGGGTAAAAAATCTAATGCCTCGATCTATGTGTAGATCCGAGCTTCGTCGTAATCAAGTTTCGTCCGAATAGATACATAGACCACGATGCCAATAGCAAGGATCCGCTGTTGGATCGTTGAGAACCGAGCCCCGAACCCTCCAGAAGTTAGAGAGAAGGCAGAGCATTTGGTGAGTCTCAAAACTAGAGAGAGGAAGAGAAAGATATTTTGAACAAAATATCTAAAGGATCTATTTATAGGCAAAATATCTCGAAAATATATTTTTTTTGAAATTCACACAGAAACTCCTTATAACCCCAAAAAATAACCCTGCATGCTTATTTAAACCTAAACATACATCAAAACGCATATAAGCATGTATATATATAAAAAATAAAACGGTACAGGGTCTCACAGAACCACCTGGGTTCCACCCTAAGATGTTCTAATCCAACGCATGTTTTTGACTATCGACTTTCAAAATCTTACCCTATAGATCTATGAGTAATAACGATCGTCAGGATATTACGTCATTAGGCTTTAGTGCTTTCACGAAAACTGAGACGATGCACGAAAACCTCTTAACACCTCTTCAAGCGTGAAACAGATTTCTTCTTGATGTCATGGCTTAGAATATCTATCAACGTTCATATTTAACAAAGTTTTGAAGATCAAGACTCCCGTTGCAAGAATGGTTAAGTAAGGGCTTATTCAACTAACTATATCTTTTCAAAGGTTCCGACAAATAGAACTATGCCATCAGCAATCTAAAGTTAAAAACGACAGCTTCACATCAAATGTTTTGCGACACCACGTATGGCACAATTCAAACTTTCCCAAACTAGTTCATAGCTGACCCACCCATCCGATAAACTGAGAAGTAAAAGATTCATACTGGTAGTAAGAAAGTGAAAAATGAGAAACAGCCTCGAACTCCCGATAACCTTAGTACACTAGCAAAGGAGATACGTCTACATACATCGATATTCACGCTGGCCTTCCCACCAAAGTGTTAGAGTCCGAGTTCTGCCATCACTATCAAAGAACGAAGAATCTTGATCACAACAATGAATGTTTGGAGCCTGATAAAGAATTAACCACCAAGTCACAATGGATCACACGATTAGGTATTTGTCACAACCATATCTTTTATCATGTTCGTTTTACCATAGAATGACCAACAGCCTGAGAAAACGATCCAGTTGTTGGAAGAGACTTTCAAACCCAACGTTCTAGCACATCAAGAACATATGGTAGAGGCCAAGAGGAACGGAGCAACCTTTGTAAAAACTAGAGACAAAACAGAAGCATATGATTACAGACTTCGTCATCAGGATTATCAAGATCACCTTAAAGCCCAGTAACTCTTTAGTTAAGCAATTCAAGGACTTGGGTGCCAAGGAGTTTGTGGAAATAGTGAGTCCCATTAATGCTGAAGATTGTTTGAGGGGTGGAGTGTGCATTTTAGACAGACCAAGTTATTCACATGATAGGTTCTTAATGTATCAGTTTGTATTCGTTTGGCGTCTAGACTGTGTAACTCTTATGGAGTGGTATTCGATTTCCATTGTGATATCAATGTGAGTCGTAAGGAAGTTGCTTTCGAAAAACCTTTTGTGATGTGACATGTTAGAGTAAGTTTGTTTAGATTGGTGAGTAGATGTTGCTGGTATAGAGAATGAATTTTCTTATGGGAACGTGTGAACTCTATGTATGAGAAGCTGAAGGGTGATACAATTCTGTTACTTTTGGTGGAGTTATGTAGCAGCTTAGTGTGAGTACGTGGGAGGAATAAGTGTTTGGATGAGAAGAGTGGAAGCGTAAGTGAGATTATACAAATTCATGGGTATGATTTTTATATTTGGCGTTGAGTGAATCGAGTGTCTTGGCAGAATGTGGGTAAGATGAAATAATTAAAGTGTGAAAGTGGTTCTTGATTCCATTGTGTGGCAAAGAATGAGTGAAGGGAATTGAGTGATGTTGGTAAGAGATTTTAGAATCAGGAGTTAATACTATTTAGTTAAAGGATTGTAGGGTGGATGGTATGTACGTGAAGGAAATATGTGACGAGGTTGTGACTGGATTCAGATGGGTAAGCATATACCTGGGGAGCGTTTAGTTTGTATGGTATGTTTAGCCCTAATGACTCATTAGGCTCAAGTGGCGGTATTAATCTTGATGGTCGTAAGGCTAGAGTAGTCCAACATAAAGTGGTGATGTGATTTTGAGTTAATAGTCGTTAGTCGATCGAGAAGTAGTCTTCGATGTACGTTTGAATGTGGCAATGAGTTGGTTTTCGGTAGAGTGACAGTCTTTCTAGACAGAAGTGGAGAATGTTTGAAATTAGTTTCGGTGGTGGGCTAGTTTAAAGACATATGATCGCTTGTGGAAGTCGTACTCGATGTAAGTTGTGTTTTGGAGCCAACGTGTTCTCAAAGATAGATTGGGGTCATGATACCATAAATTAAAAGTGCAGGAGTCAAATATACCCAAGACTACATTTTGGACTCGTTACGAGCATTATAAATTTGTGGTGTTGCCTTTTGAGTTAACGAATGTACCTGTTGTGTTTATGGACCTGATGGATCGAGCGTTCAGAAGCTTTCTAGACCAATTTGTAATTGTGTTGATAAACAATATTCAGTTATATTCTCAGAGTGAAGAGGAACACAGGAAACATTTAAAGATTCTTTGTAGATCCTAAGAAAGCACAAGTTGTATGTAAACCTTGGAAAGTGTGAGTTTTAGTTGGATGAGGTGATATTTTTAGGTCATGTTACATCTAGAGAAGAAATTCAAGTGGACCTAACAGAAGTAGAAGCAACAGTTAATGGGAAGAGGACAACTAACGTAATAGAGAAACAAACTTTTTGGGACTAGTTGATTATGTGACAAGATCCTTGAAGATCAGGTAGTGATTAGTTTAAGATGTTAAGTAGGACGAGACAACCTTTACTCTAAGTGCTGAACATATGGACTCGGCCTTATCCACACCCGCAATAACGAACAACTCAAGTAGACAAGGATACAATTTTGAAGAATGAGAAGGTACAATGATTGCAAATCATCCTCAACCTTCCATATGATGAAGTACGAGGCGAAATTTCGGGGACGAAATTTGTTTAAGGGGTAGTTTGTAACGACCCGATACAGACCCTAGTTGTAACAACCTGCTTGATAACGACCCGTGTAAAGACCCATCTCAAACTCTAAGTGTTTGTGACGGATTGTCCACGAGACCATAGAACATAGAAGAAGTTCATAACCCTAACTCGAATCAAAAACCCTAAGTTCGACCCGAAAACCCTAAAAAGGTCCAAAACTCATGGAACAAAACCTTAGCACCCGGAGAGTCTCATAACATTTTAAATAAAGTAAATATCATGAAATAATGAATTAGAAATCAAAAATCTTCATAAATAGGGTAAAATGACCATTTTGCCCATAGTACAGTAAAAAGTCTTAAAAACCTAAAATTTGACACATGGATACCCTAAATCAAGAATTTAAGCATAATTAAGTTGCAAAGGACAAAATAACATCAAAAATGACAAAAATACCCCTTAGTGACCGACCACCTTGGGAAGAGTGCCAAAAAGTGATTTTTTGCTTTCTTTTTAGCTTAAAATGATGAGAAATGTATTAAATTAAGTCTTATGATGATCCAATACTTGTTGAACAAGTAATATACGTAATAATATAGTTTTATAGGTTAATAAAAGTAAACAAATCATTATTGAAATTCATACATAACAAAATAAGTCAAAAGGTCATATATTGCTAAAATAGCTTAATTTGACCTAAAAGACTACATCTATTTAATCAATTACTATGAAAACTATGATAATACATGAAAATACTATATTTATCATAAACATACTAAAATAATAGGTCTCAGTAGGAAAAGACACGAAAAAGATACATCAAATTAACTTTTAAATGCATTTTCTTGCACAAAAGGGCATGCAAACCAATGCAAATCCCCTTGAGTGATGTGGGGTCAGGTTTTTGTCCCCCTAACAGCCCCCTAGCTGTATTTCTCTTCCCAATAACTGATTTATAGGCCTCGAATATTGTACCAAGTCAAATCTTTTCACATCATATTAATTAAAATGAAGAAAAAGTCTTTTTTTGGGTACTTTTTAGCTCCCTTTTGTCCTCTAGCCTTTACCTATATAAACCAAGCTAAACACCCTCTTCTTTCCTTCATAATTTCGTGCAAGAGAGGTGGGGGACAAAACCTTCATAGTTCTTGAAGTGTTCTACAAGTTTGAGAAAGGAAAGAATGAAGAGAAGAAAAAGGAACCAAGGAGAGGTGCTTTGTTTTAAAGCTAAGTCCTTCCATATCACCATCGCTTGAGCCCTCAAGCAAGTACGTAAAACCTATAAATCTTGTGTCTAATATCCCTTAAAATATTCCCCAACACATCCCTTTAAACACTCTAAGAATCGTGAATCAAAATCAAACTGAAAAGGCGTTGTAGTTGGGAATTAGGGGCTGTTATGTTTATGGGTAATATGAGATGTTGTTGTATGTTGTTATCTTTGAGTTTGATGACTTCTAAGTGTGCTGGAGCCTTGATATTAATGTCTAAAACACAATCATGCAATGAAATGTAACAAAAACTTGACATGACATAAATAGAAGACTTGGACCCTAGGAGACTTGATTTTTGAGAACATTGATGTTTCTGCCTTGAACTTTGGAATGCCATAACTCAATGTAGAAAATAGATCTAAGCATGTTATTTATGTCCAGATTTATATTTTTATGTGTTATTTCATCCAAAGTTAGTTTCAACTCATTGGCATAAGTAGAACTCGAGATATTACAATTTTACCAAAGTGTGTCATTTTTCGACTAGTCAACACTCCCGGCTTGGAAACCCTAGTTTAAAGTGAGATCCGAACTTTGGTCAAAACATGAAAGTTATAGATAACATGTATATATATCTACCCACAAAAAAGGAGCACAAAATATGGAGTTGTGATAGGTGAAAAGCCCTTTGAAAGTCTCTATTGAGTTTCAGCCCTCAAGGAACACTTCTGTCACATATTTTTGTTTTGCCTAAAACCCCTATTTTTAGTGACCTATTCCAAAAGTGATCTACATGAACAATGTAGATAACATATTGAAGTCATTGTTTTCCAAAAATAAGATCTTAAAGCCTCGGGATGATTCCCCAAAACCGTTTCAAACCCTCTGTCCAAAACCGATTCTGCTGAGTTTTGGCGGCTGACAGAACCTATTTTCTAAAATTGCCAAAAAGCCTAACTTGTTTCAAACAACTACCCTTAGCTCTAAACATTAAACTTGTGTATGGAACTTGTTGAAATACAACATACTAAAAAATGGACTCATTTGGACTTGATATGATACCCCAAAGCCGAGACCAACAAAAGTATGTTTTTGGTGAAATCTTGAGAAAAGTGCTGAACCGTTTTTGCTTAGGATATTTTTTTTCGCCCTTTTGCCTTAGGTTTTGGCCTAGGTGTTAAACATGAGAGTTGTAGAAAATATTATTATCTAAATGGTGTATAAAAATCATAGCTTGATTCCAAGTCTAGATACCCAAAACTTTGTCGGCTCTTTTAATTTAATACTTAATTTTTGGCCTTAAAAGTCGCTAAGTGTGAATTGAGTACCCTTTTCCATGAGACCCGAGTTTTATAAGATGATTGATTTGGATTAGTTGATTAGTGTTTTAAGTGAACGTTTGATGATTTAGAACTAATGCTATCATGTTTGAATTATATCCTGAGAATTGTAACTTGTGCTTCACATACTTGTACCTTATACTTTGCGAATTGTACCATGAACCTTACCATGCTAGTTGATGCCATGCTATAACTTGTTCAATTTGATTTCGATGGTACACATTATGAGCATTGTCACTTGCATCCTGACATATTGGAGTCCATCTATGCAAACCGTTGTTGGGATGTGCTGTATTGAGATTGTCGTTATTGGTTCTAAATCTAGGGCGTCCCTAATTGTTATTTTCGTAAATGTTTTGGGATATATTCTCCTTGTACACCCTGGGTACGTCCTCGATGTTTGAAATGGTTTATCATGAATACTATTAGGCACCATGGGTTTGTCACTAACACTCTAGTTTTGATGTCTCTTTGATTCCGTCGCTCATTGAGTTATGATACGGGCAAATTGGGTAAATTTAGAGAGAACCTAATTCGGTGGACCTAATCCCACTGCGGTGGTAATTTCAGAGAGAGCTCAATTATGACGGTCCTAAATCCCTCATCTTGGTACCTTGTATAATGTGAATTATCTCTTGATTATCTCTTAGACTTTGGGTTGATGCTAAACGAGCATTCTTGTTCTTAAGGTGGGTTTTGTGCACCTATAATTTTTGCCAGGATTTGGAAGAAGGATGTTATTGGCCACCCCACGCCGTTGCCATTGAGTAAAATAGCTGTGGCATGACGCCCATTGAAGTGGTTACTATTCGTAACGAGGCGAGAATAGGTTTGGTGATCAGAGTCCCATCAAGTCTACTTTGGTGATTCTCGGTATGGAATCCCTATTATAATCTAGGTGCATGTTAGGATGGGCATCTGCATATCATACACGGCATCTCAAATGCATATGTTTATTGACTTGTCTGCTATCTTGTCATAAATTTGTCTGTTTTCTTGACCATAAACTGTACCGGGTGTTATATGGTATGTGTTGCGGTGAATTTTATGCCGTGATATTAGTTAGAAGGTTGGAGTGTTTTACTTCTAGGCCTTGGCTCATGGCATTCGTGCCACAAGTGAGGAGCAGTTCTTAGAGGAAGTCATCCCAGAGGGAGAAGAAGAGTTTGAAGAACATGGTGAGTTCCAAGAGCACGTGAATCTCGCTGATGCATTCTAAGGATTCGAGACCTCTGCTTTTGTTCAGTTTTCCCGTGCTTAGTGTAATTTTTGAAATTTCTTAGTGAAACTGTAATAGTTATGTACTTTTGAACGGTTCAGAACTCTTTTATGATGTAATAACTAACGTATGTAAATATAAATGAATGGCTAGAATATCCCTTTATTTATATTTATATATGTCCCAACGTACCCGGAGAACGGGGAGTCACAGTAATTATTGTTGGCGATGCATAGTTTGCGCGACAACCTCCATATGTTGCCGCGAAATGTGACACCTGGCAAGACTCTAGGGTAGGCAAGAGGAATTTGTGCAATGAAGGGTGGTCATCGCGGTTGCCATTGGTGAGCAAAATGATGCCATTTTGGGTATTTGAAATTCATTGACGACTAATTCGTTGCAATTAGGGTTTCCAATTTCTTAAACAAAATACCTATACGTACAATATATTTCATAGTTCATTCATTCATAAACTTTGACCCGTCGCCGTTTGAGCTTCCCCTTCGCCGTCGCGCGCCACTGCTTTTCTGCCATTGCTGCCTACGGCTCAAGCCACACTACCACCGCCATCGCCACCTGCACCTAAAGTCATTCCTTTTGCCGCTTCCGCCACCTATGCTTGAAGCCATCGCCGTCGCCTCCTGCGTCTTACGCCACCGCCCTCTGCCCTCAACTCTCAAACTGCTACCCCTTTGATTAGTATTTTTTTTGAAGTTTTTTAAGTTTTTATCTCTTACAGTTTTCATTAATTGATTTCACCCAAACGACGCATATAATATTACGTATTCTTATATTCATATTTGGTTGAATGTGTTTGGTTGATTGGGATCGTTGATCTAATATCTTCATGTTTGTTGTGAGTGTTAAACGAAAAAGGAAACCTGTGGATGATGTCCATAACCATTTTGGTCATTTAGTTTACTCCCCACTTTATCTGCCTAAACACACTGAAGGAAAAACCTGAAGCTTCTCTTGGTACTCTGTATTTCTTTTTTCTAATTCAATTTATCTCATGTTCTCCCTTTTTGGGTTCAAATCCAAAAACAGAGTGAGAAGGTTAGACAGAGGGATGGCGCCCTTGCATAGGGGTTGGTGGCACAGAAGTTGTAGTGTTAATTTGGACATCATCATTGTCTTCTCTATCTGAAAATGAAATACTGATATATTTTTTGTAATTTTCATATCTCCTTCTATGTCAGTCTACTGGATATACATACAGATTTTTTAATGTTTGATAATCTTCTCTATACTTTGACAATAGCCTGTAATTGTACATCACAAAAAACTAATTTTCAGAACACATATGGTGTGTTTACTTTGTAAATGTGAGCAGAACAAGATACCTCACAAAGTCTTTTATATAATGCAAGGCTCATGATGATAAGGGACACTGGTGCACGATAATTTTTAACTATAGGAGCGAATAATTTTGAAAATATCTTATGAAAAAATATTTAAGAATAATATCACTACAGTGATTAAGAAATACATATCAAAACTTGAAGGTGGTGGCCCACACCCCTGAATCCATAATTGTCCATGATGTATAGTTTGTTGTTTGGGAAGAAGCTAAAGACTCCAGCGGATAAAAACCATGAAACTTATATGAACAATTAAGCTCTACCATAACATGCAAAAGAAGGGGGCAAAGGGAATACTAAGCAGTGAACAATTCTCTTGGAACTAAACAATTTACATCTTTAGGCATTTAAACTTCTTTTTCAGCCTAAGAATTTACCGTTTGTTCTTCTTTGTGTTCCTATTTTTGCTTCTTCCTATATGTTTTATTTAACTTTTGTAATTATCCCCAAAATCTGGTTTGTCTTTTACGCCAATATATCATGATAATATGTTGATTACCTAGCAAACAACATGTTTTACTGTTGATGACACAGAACATATTAAAGAGAGATAAAGAGAATAAACATCTTTTAATTGTTGGGACTTGTACGAAAATTTCAAATCTTTTAGCTAAACCCGCAATACAACGGCCTAATTACAATTCCATGTGTTATTAATTCCAGGTGTTATTAATTCCAATTCAATTCCAAACCCAAACAACCAACCACATCCTCAATAACAAAAATTATGAATCCTATGATTCATATCCTAGCACATATTTCTTGGGTTTTTGTGATTTATCCTACCTATTAGATGGGGTGAACGCTAACTATTAGCCTTAGGATCTCATGATTGCTCATGTTTCTTGGATTTTTTCTGCCAATAAAGACAAAATTAGGGCATTAAATAATCCAAAATCCTTGTTAAGTTATAGGAATAAGACGTTCAAACTTCAAATTCTTAATTCTTAATGATGAGAGAAATTTAATTTCTAATTCTTAATACCTCATGTTATTATATGAAACACGTGGTTGTCATTTAATTGATGTCATTTGTGATGTCATTTGTAGATCATAAAATATGGACAAGAGTTGGATGACAATAAGAGATAGGATGAGTATGCTGTACCGGAATGGGGTAAAGTATTTTTTTGCAATTTGCGATGGCAAATGCAAGCTCAGATGATAAGATTCGTTGCTTGTGTATGAACTGCCTCAATTGTGAAGGTCATGTTGGCCTAACAAGGCTTCAATAATCGATTTGATGATAACAAGCCTATGTATCTAATTGTGCACATTGAGATTGTTTTAACAGGAAACATATGCTTAGTACATTCCAAGATACAGAGTGGAATCCATGACGCATAAGTTCAAAACAAGTTCCTTGGCAACAAGTTTTTGTGGAACAAATACAAAGAATCGAGATAGTGAAGACTTGAAGAACATATTGTAAAATTTTATTTGTTAGGATTCTTGTACATTCACTTTACCTCTTAAATATTTCTTTGAAGCTCATAGGAACTCTAAAAAGTCATAAAAACATTTTTTCAAATCAAAAAGTGATCAAAATATTTTTGGAAAAATAAAATCTGAATTTTCAATGATCTAGTCGACTGAGGTTTTTATCCAGTCGACTGAATGGGCTACCAAAAATAAATTTTTAGATCTAAAACAGGTCAATCGACCAAACTTCATGTCCAGTCGACTGAAGTGAAGTTTAGTCGACCGAATGAGTTTCTTCAGTGGACCGAACAACTTAAAAATTTAAATTTTTCTAAAAACGGCTAGTTTGACACTTCTATATTTAGCCCAACGGCTAGTATGATTTCGGAGCCTATAAATAGAGGCCTTGAGCTATTGTTTCATTCATTCAAAGTCTCTAAATCATTCTCTCATATACAACTCTCTTGTGCTTCAAATTCTTGAGCTTTTTCATTCATATCTTTGTGAGAAAAATCATTAGATTTCTTTTTGAGCTTCATTATTACATTTCTTGAGAAGTGAGCTTAGAGCTTTCATTTGTACTTATTTGCTCATTCATGGAGCTTTCTTTGTACACTTTCATATCACTCTTGTTGATTTGTATTTGAGAAAGGCATTTCTCAAAAGAGGCTAATCCGCCTATAAGGATTGGGTTAACTTGAGAAGGGTACATTCTCAATAGAGGCTACTCCGCTTAGACTAAGGAGAGAGGCTCCTCCGCCTATTGAAGGAGAGGTAGTAAGAAATTCTCATAACGGTTGGCTTGAAGCAAGCACGTAGGCCGTAGCGCTGAACCTTGTAAAAATCGTGGTGTTTATCTTCTTGCTTGCTTGTCTCTTTTATTTGCTTTGATTCTCATTACATCACATTATTTCATCATTTGATTCATTTGCTTCGCAAGTAATATTTTTGCATTTTTATTTACTATCAAGAAATTAATCTACTTGCAAATTAAAATTAAAAACTATAAAACAAGAAAAGTGTTCTTAACATATACTTGAATATTTTATTTCTCACATATCTTAAATCTTAAAGTTAGAAAGTTTTTTTTTAATTCCTTCTTTTCACTTTGTAAGAAATATCATCAAGTTAAAATATTCTTGTATATTAATCTAGAAGTTCATTTTTTAAAAAGATTTAAGCTTGAAAGTTATATTGAATCTAGTTAACAAGAAGGTTCAAATTTTGTTTAAGTACATTTGCTTTGTTATCTTCCAACAAAAAGGATTTTTAAAGTTAGCATCTTTATTTGTGCTTAATTCCTTTTGAGACTTATTATTTATCTCAAAAACCAACAAGGAGTCAACCTAAAAATGTATTTGTGAATTAATATTTATAAGTGATCTTAAAGGCATACGTGGGTTTTTATACTTATGCAATTTTTGTTAATCCAATTCACCCCCCTCTTGGGAGTATACACGTACTATCAATTGGTATCAGAGCTAATCACATTATTCTTAACAAGTTTTTGTGAAAAAGATCTATGTGGTGTATCTCCTTTTGGAGAAGGCCAGTCCTCCGCACGGCCTCCAATCTTCTGTGGTGTTAACTATACCTTTTGGAAGCAAAGAATGAGAATATTCATTCAAACCATGGATTGGAGAGCATGGAAGGTAATCGTGCTAGGTAACTTTACTCACACTAAGATGTAGAAGGTAAAGAGGTTCCTAACTTAGAAGAAAAAATGAATAAAAATTATATGAAACAATTACAAATAAACTCTAGTGCCATGAATACATTATATTGTGCTTTAGATGCAAATGAATATAATAGAATAATGACATGTAAAAGTGCAAAAAAATATGAAAAAAATTTGAAGTCACTTATGAAGGCACATAAGATGTTAAAGATTCTAGGATAGATAGATTAATTAGTGAATATGAAAGCTTTAAGATGCATGAAGATGAAACAATA
>JAULJZ010031161.1:0-15087 GCA_032270985.1 Heliamphora pulchella
TGTTAACATTTTTTAAGACACATTGTATAAAAATGTTTTGTGATTTTGTTGAAGCTCATGCATATGTATTGTTAACTACACATCAACCACTTCTTGAAATGTTTGATCATATAAATCAGATCTCACAATTTCCCAACAAAACTAGAAGAAATTTGGAAATGGAATCATGCAAAATTCTTATTACAACCACGACTATGCAAGTGCAAGCAAGGACCGAACCTTGGGTGGAATTCCAAAATTATGCTCCATTTGCTTTCACCTTATTGACATTGAATAATCTTTCCAAACAAAACAAAAACGCATTGGGGCTATAACCACACAGAGGCATGTTAATATTGAGAACTTTCACAAACAGTAAGAAAAGAACTATAGTCATAATTATTATGCAATATGAGTAATTAAAACCAAAATGTGTACGGTATCATTTCAACACGTCACGTAAATCAATTTAACGTAAGAATCCTATTATATCCTTTTTGGTTAGTTTCCATACCTTATAATAACATGCCATTCCATTTATCCTCCACAAATGATTCTTAACATTGATAACGTAACATTCCATAATAAGTTACTAATCAATCATCATTACATATCTTTTATTTTGAATTAAAATGAATGAGAAAATCTTCCTAAATAATGACTAACCGGAATATGTAGCATTCCATTTATAAGGTATCGAACATTGAATGAGTAAAAAATCTTTGAAAAATATTTTGAGGGTAAAAAAGTCCCAGATAATATTAAAAGGATCTCGTGGGATAAGAGTTCATTGTATAGAACCTATACTTAAATAAGTTGCCAAAATAGGTCCCTAAACTAATTAACTCATTAATAAATGATAAGTATAATGATATTACTGAAAATTTGAGATAATGTAATAAAAGAGAATTAATGATTTATGAAAAAAATTAAAACTAAAATAATGAAGAATAAAAAATAGAGAAATTCTGGGATAGGTCTTATTATCAGTTGATATTTTAGGATTAGTCATGTCTAACTTTTTTTAATAAATTTAATCCGGCAACATTAATGTTTATTGAAAATATTTTTAAATTAAATCTTCTAAAAATTTTATTGACCAAATCTCTTCCTAAATGAGAATAAAAAATTTTGCCCAAAATCTCCTAAAAAATCTCGCATTACAATCACTGCAACCCTAACTCCGTCGCCGATTTAATCATCTGTCACCGCTGTCGTCGTCGACTCCACCTTCTCTGATGCCGACGTCAGTCTCCGGCGCCAATCTCTTCCACTTTTTCCGGCGCCAATCTACTCATTCTATTAAACTAATAAAATTATCTGTTCAAAATTCTAGAAAAAATTTCTCATTCCATTAACCTGAGAAATTTTTCTAGAAAAATTTTCTTGAGAAATTTAAAGTGATAAATTTATCAAGTAAATTAAAGTGTTAAATTTATCAAGGTAATGAAGACGCCGGTGATGGAAGAAGTGATAAATTTCTCACAGCAATCGTGATGCCGGTGATGGAAGAGTCGATTTAGAAGGAGGAGCGGCGGCGGGGGAGAAGTCCAGATCAGAGGAGGAAGAAGCAGCATCGATGGAGGAGTCCAGATCTGGAGGGAGGGGTGGTGGCGAAGGAGTGGCGGCGATGAGATCTTGAGTTGTTGGCGGCGATAGATGATGATGGAGCGACGACATCGAGATCTAGAGTTGGTGGCAGCAAAGGAGGACGACAGAGCGGCGTTTGTATTGGAGTTTATATTTGTGCGGCGTTTGTATTAGCGAAGGAGCAACAGCGACGACGACGGCAGCGGAGGACAATAGAGGAGAAGAAGTGGTCGGTGGTCGGTGATCAATGGTCGATGGTCGGATAGAGGAGGAGAAGAGGCAATGATGGCGATAATGGCTAAGGGCGACAGTGTGAGAAAGAGTTAATGCTGTTAAGGTTTTATGTTAGTCTTCCACTTTGGATTTGTAGATCTTCAACCTTAATTTGTGGGATCTCATATCAATCATTAATCACTATAAGGATAAAGTTATCATATTTGACAAATTCAAAATTCAAAATTCCTATGCTAAAGCCTTATTTTTCATAATTGTAAATTCAGCAAATGTGATAAATTGAAAGTAAAATCTCTTAATTAAGAGCAAATCAATCATAAAAAAATTATCATGTTTTATGACAGAACTAAAATTAGCAAAAAATTATACACATTGTTGTTAATTCAGCTACTAATGTGCTCGCAAGTGACTTATCAGCAGATTTAAAACGATCTTCCACAACATTTAAGAATTCTAGTGCATTAGAAGTTTTTAGTAGAGATGTTCTGATATTATTTTCCATAATCATCCTCACTTTTCCAGGAATTGAAATAACAAAATTGTTCTTTAGTGCTATCATCAGTAATTTCGATAGGCTTTTAAACAAGTAATGTTATGTCAATATTCAATTTTTTCAGTATGAATCGAACATGCTCATTCCATTTTGAAAAAATTTGAGCCAATAAAAACTATAGCACTAGATGTATGAGAGTGCAACGAAATAGGAACAGACACAGAAATAAAATAGAACAATTCTTGTGTTAATGCTTTTAGTTTAGACTTGGGTAAATTACACCAATGTCTCCCGTGGTTTGGGTAAAATACAGTCAACCCAACACATTTGAAAAAAATACATCGTCATCCAATAACATTTGATTTCGTATTACGCATCAACTCACGCTATTAGGCTTTCGTTAGTCAACTCACATTTGACCAATGATATTAGCAATAAATAAACAAATTCTTCCATATTTGCGACTATTAGACTAAATTAACCCTGTTTTTACACTTTCGGCCCAAAATGGCCGATACTGCTTACAAAGTGCCTGCGACTGTGCCCGAGAAAGAGACTGCGGATGCTTTAAGTTTCACGTGGGGGATGCACCGGATATCTATTATTTTTAAAAAAATATTCTCTTTTTTAAAAAAAACAAAAATCCAAAATATCTGAACATCCCTTATGAAAAATGGAGTCGTCACTTGATTTTTGAGAAAAATCAAAAAAAAAAAGAGCTATGTGTCTTTTAAAAACGTAACCAGAGAAAAAGAGGGTTCGAAAATTAAAGTACGAAAATGGAAGGTGTTAGGCACCCTTTTTGGCCAACTGTGAAGTTTGCCTCTATTTTGTCAATATTAGTTCTTGTTGTAAATTTTTTAAAGGTAACATATATAGAATGGAAGGTTAAAAAGAGTTCAAACAAAAGCAGTCAACAAAACAAAATTATAACTACGATTCCTAAGATCATACAACTTATGTATTATTTCTAAATATGCCACACGTATTGTTTGAATAAAACAAAGTAAAAAAAATATGCGAGTAAGTGATAAAGAAAACAAGTAACATTAACAATGTTTCTGTCCCTATCATGCTATAAATAGGTTGTACAGAACAAGCATAAGAGACTTAAATATCATATTTAAGCTACTGGTCAAGCACAAAACTCACAGCCGTAACAACAAATATTGCGACCGTGACAACAATAGTCACAAAACAAGTGGCCATGACAAAAATAGGGTTACCGCAAAAAACAGAATAAACAAATCTCACGGCCGTAACAAATAAATGTCGCAACCATAGTTTTTAGAGGTACGAAAAGGGTATATACACCGCACGTGGCCAAAAGCAGGATTAAATGAATAGGATATGCAGGATAAAAATCATAACCTATTGGTTTTAAGCTAAATCCACCATCCTTCATCCTCTATACAAAAAATAACTCTAAACAAAATATACAGGATAACAAATATGAATAATAGAACGTTTAAAATACATTTTCATGATACTCGCTTCATAAAACCTCAAGGTCATAACAACCGCATATGTCGGTCGTGATAAGCATGAAGAAAAATGAGGCAGCCGTCATATTATCATATCCTCAGAACATATAGATATGAAGGTATACAGAATGAAGACTATGACCCATTTGGTCTAGGCCAAATCTGTCATTCATTACCCAATAGAAAGATAAACAGAGGTACAGAAAGGAAAAAATGGTAAACAGAGCAATAAAAGAACGTTTAAACTTGAAATAAACAGATAACAGAGAGTCTTGAAAAGGGGTTTTCACGTTTCTGGCCTTAAAACAATGTCATGGTCGTAACAATAGAATGTTGCGGCTGTGAGAAAAAGAAGGCATAAATTTACCGACGCCTATAAAAATGACACGGTCGTAACTGTGTGTATAACAAAACATACGGCCGTGACGTGACAAAAGAAGGTCACGGCCATCATGTTTCAGAACCTCAGAAAGCTTTTGATGTGTTTAGTGTGCTTGTGAGTATCGAAATAGGACGTAAATAAATATAAATATACGAAACAGAAGGCTATAAATATACTTATAATAATGAAAACTTGAAGGAAATTAATTTTTACATTAATATGAATGATAAATAAGCAATAAAACAATAGAAACCTTATCCATGACACCCTCGGGGGAAGAAGATGAAGGTTTAAGAAGAGTCGTGGTGTTCTAAAATTACCTCGTTTGAGTATCCACCCCAAATGTCCCCTCGACAGTGAGAATATAATACCTCTAAACCAATATATGTGCTCCAAAAACTCTTCTGGGGCAAGCAAGAACACGAACGAGGTTCGGGAAGTATAGGATGGATGGGATAATATCAAACGGGAGAGTATTTTGACAGAGTATGAGCCTTCAGGTATGTCTCTCTCTTATTATGCTAAGAATTGCCACCTATTTATAGGCAAGGCGAGCAAGACAGAGCTCTTCTGGGATGCTGCCACTTGTCCAAAAAATGGGTAACAGTGACGGCCATTACCTTTTTGCTTTTGTACATTACAGACAGCTACCTTTATGGTGGTGAAAAGGACAATCGTGACTTTCAAAAGTCACGACCTGGATAAAAAAGCAACAGTCGTGATAAAGAAAGTCACGACTTGATTTAGAGTTTTCAAAAAATATTACGGCTGTGAGAGTAAAGACATAGCCTGTTCTAGGGTTTACAAAAAGCTAGTGGCCGTGTGGATAGGAATGTCACGGCCTGAAGGTGTTTTAGGATTTTTGGGTTTTGAGCCATATTCGTGATTTTGCTTGCTTGGAAGCATCTTTGAGTATAATTCTCATACTTTCGTCATTGGAGCGCATTCGAGATAGGTGCCTAAGATTCGCCTTGGTCAGATTGGGGCGTCTATAAACACTGCCACCTTCTGCACCACCGCCACTCACGTCCCTGCCGAGGTTCATTGAATCAAAGAAATCAAAACCGATTAAGCCACAAAAAGTTCCTGAATTTTTGGTTTCATTTAAGGAAGAGAGTAACATAGTTGGTGCTCTCTTGGATTTCAAGAAAAAAAAATCACTTGAAGAACCGAGGGAGCATGTTTGACAAGCTCTAAACAGCCATGACTTCAATTACCCATCACTACCACCACCACCACCACCACCACCACCACTAGTGGCAGCTAAAGTAGAAGAGCTGAATACAATGTTCAACGAAGTAAAAGAAGTACTGCAGCCGCCTCTAATGCAACCACCACCATCCCAAGAAATACTAGGTGTAACCACCGAACCCATTTTTGATACCCCTTCATCACCTCCAGAAACTGAAACCCCTTTCGATGAACCTGGCCGGAGCTTAGTCGGCGGGAATGAGAACGTTTGTTGTTTGGCCTGGTCCAATTAGTAAAGCTTGGGTGGGAAATGGCTTTGTGTAGACGGCGTTGATCTAGATAACAATCATGATATAACTGATGATCGTAAAAAAAAATTAAAAAAAAAGAAGCTTGTTCCAACCTTCTTCCAGCACCACCGACCTTGCACCGCCGCCTTCTACCTCTACGCCCTCTAATTTCTCGATAACCACCTCCATTCTATGGCTCACCATTGCCTTTGACAATAATGTTCAAGTGAAAAGTTGGGGGTGAACCTACACGGTGGTCTCGATGATTCTGATTGTCCTAGGGTTCCGAGATGGGCCATTAACCCAAAGAGGCAACGATTGCCTTTGGTTTTAGTGGTGCGGTGGTTGTTCCCGTTCAGTGATAAAGAGGCTGATGGTGGTGAGAGGGTGCTAGCCGTAGAATTGGGGGTCGTTGAGGTCTTGGGGGAGGGAGCGGTAGAGATTGAAGTAAATTTTAGGCCAAATATTCAAGGCTAATTTAGTCATTCAACTATCTTCATTAACGGCGTTAAAATATAAGGGATGACGATGTAATTTTCTCAAACGTGTGAGTTTAACTGTATTTGACCCTAACTCTAGGAGAGGTTGGTGTAATTTACTCTTTAAATTTTATTATGATAGACTAGTGATATTACCTCGATTTCTCCTTTAGGTGAAATCTAGGCATGTCTATTATTCACTCATTAATTAAGTGTAAGATTATCACCTATATGTAGGTCTAAGTAATTTGTGCAATTTATTAATTAATCATGTTACCTTTGTGTATCCAAATTTAATAATTAAATTATATAAATTATATTATTCTATCCAAATTATAATTATTTGAATATAACTCTTTTTTGAGCTACTCCTATTCTCCTAATTATAACTACCATTGAGAATATTATTAACTTAAATATTATTCTTTTTTTCACAAGTTTTTACGTAGTTTTATATTATAAGTTTTGTAAATTTAGACCACTTTGGTGACTACTAAATTTACAATTCCTATAAATATAAAAATTAACTAATAATATTTTCTTTTTATTTTATTATTTGGCCATTCTTTAATTTAATCACAATTTTATTAAAAATAAATGTACATAATTTATTATTATTATTTTTTTATATGATTAAAAAATATTCAATGACCATAAAATAACAATAATACTTGTATGTATACAAAATAAATAATTTAATGAATTCCATAACATGTATATTATAACAAGTATTTCAATAAAGTGGACAAATCAAGTTAAAAGCAACAAAAAGTTATAGGAATAAATAATCCTACACAGAATATAAAGTTATAGAAATACATAATCCTACATAGAATACAACAATTTGCTTATTAAATGTTATTTAATAGAGAATTCTCTTAAGCAACAGCAATCTGAAAATATAATATTTGTTCTTTCATAGAATAATAATTAATAATCATTCCAGGCAATCTAACAAATTTTTTATTACTATAATGATCACCTGTAAAAGAAAACATTATCATGCCCAAAGAAATATTGTCTTCTAAAGTTAGAGCTCCTTTGGCAAGGAAACTTATCCACTATTTTATACAATATATAACGTTCACACACACACACACACACACACATATATATAATTCTTTAAGGCTTTATTAAGGAAATAAGTTGCGTTTCATTAGGAGTGTTTAGGAATGTTATTGGTAATAATTTTTAATTTTTTGCTACTAATTTTAGTTATAAGCTGCAAAATTTTACAACTTCTACTACAACTTATAACTGTTTTTTTTTTATTTCAGTTACAAGTTAAAATTTTTTATTAAACGCTCACAATATTTACTATAAGTTACAATTTATAAGCTATTAATAGTAGTTTTTTCAAACACCACCATTAAGTTATAGTGAGTCAGTAACCTTTTATGATGAATATCAAAACATTATATTGAAGTTGAGTCTTGGCCCAACGGTAGAATTTGTTGAGAGTGAAAAAAAATCTCTCTTGCTAGTGATCGCTCGAGTGGTTAGGAGTTCGCTTGAGCGAGCTTTCAAGCAGTTGATTTTAGGCTGGTGACAGCTTGAGCGACCAGGGGTCTGAGCGAGCGGGCTTGCACAGAGGTGGTCTCGGGCTAGTGACCGCTCAAGCGGACCGTCGCAAAACATTTTCACTGTGTGGCGGCTACGGTTATGTTTTAACCTAAGGGCCTTTATGAAAGTGCGGAATGTTATGTTTTTAGCCTTTGAGAAACGTCAAGAACATTATTTTTTTTGTAATCCTCAGATTAATAGTGAAAGTGTGAACCCATGGACGCAGGCACCATTGCCAAACCACATAAAAACTCGTGTGTGCATAATTGGTTGCTTTTTTTTTAATTCTCGTTCTAGTTTCTATCCGTTTGTGGCTTGATTGTTTTCTTCACCAACGTGACTTGTAGGTTAGATTTAGTCGAGTCTTGACTTGAAATTCACAACAACTGGTATCAAAGCAAAGTTCGAGGGTTGAAGAATGGGACAATGGGAGACGAGAAGAAGATCAAAATCGAGAAGTTCAATTGTTCGAACTTTGCCC
The DNA here is from genome assembly GCA_032270985.1 of Heliamphora pulchella. Classification (NCBI taxonomy): domain Eukaryota; kingdom Viridiplantae; phylum Streptophyta; class Magnoliopsida; order Ericales; family Sarraceniaceae; genus Heliamphora; species Heliamphora pulchella. The sequence continues at coordinate 8,167 of JAULJZ010031161.1, forward strand.
TTTGAAAGATGCAGATCGAGGAGGTTCTGTATCAGAAGGACTTGTTCAAACTATTATTTGGTAAGAAACCAAAGAAAATGACACAGGTCGACTGGAAGATATTGGATCGAAAGGCTTTGGGGACCATGCGACTGAGTCTCGCACCGTCGGTGATCTCCAATATCGCAAAAGAGAAGACGACGACAGGACTATTGGCGGTGCTGGAGAAGATATATGATCAGCCTTCTACATCAAATAAGCTATACCTGATGAAGAGGTTATTCAATCTAAGGATGGAAAACGACGCCATTATAGCGGAGCATCTCAACAAGTTTAACTCCATCGTAAACCAGTTAGAGTTAGATGAGATCAACTTTGATGATGAAGTCAAAGCCCTAACTCTCTTATCCAATTTACCAGAAAGCTAGAACAGCTTGGTTGTCGCAGTCAGCAACTCCTCATCTAAGTTGAAGTTGGAAGAGGTTGCTAGTTTCATCTTTGGAGAGGAATCACGTCGAAGAACAGTAGGTGAAGGGTCAACTTTGAGATCAACATTGAATGCCGATGGCAGAGGAAGAAAGACTGATAGAAAGAATCAGAAGGGTCAAAGAAATCACATATCTAAATCATAGGGCAAATCGCAGACTCGGGAGAAGTCGATTGGATGTTGGAATTATGAACAAAGAGGCCATCTCAAGAAGGATTGCAAAGATCCGAGGAAACAGCGCGACGACACAAATTAAGGTGGTAAGGCTATTGTTAATGTTTCTGATGAGAAAAATACATATGCTTTGATTTGTACATTGAATAGTAGAGCCAATTCTTGAATTGTTGACTCGAGAGTGTCATTCCATACCAGTCCCCTACATGGATATTCTTCATGGATATGTGAAGGGAAATTTTGAGAAAGTGTATTTGGGGGATGACGAGACTTACAGTATAGTTAGGAAGGGCAAAGTATAGATCACACAGGCTAATGGTACAGTATTGAAACTAAAGAATGTTAGACGCATGCCTAGTCTAATGAGAAACTTGATTTCAGTGGGTCAGTTATCAGAATCTGAAATTATGACGTCATTCGGCAGAGATTCTTGAAAGATGAGTAAGGGGTCATTAGTTTTGGTCCGAAAAAAAGAGAGAGTACACTATATGTATCATCGGGTTCTTACAGCAGCATAACAATGATAGCATAAAAAGGAGACACTGACATGTGGCACAGGCGTCTCGATCACATGAGTGAAAAGGGAATGAGAGTTATAGCACAGAAAGGAAAGTTACAGGGTATCGAGTCAGTGGACCTAGAATTTTATGATGATTGTGCCTTAGGAAAATAGAAAAATGTTAGCTTTACAAAGCAGATGCAGACTCCAAAGTTAGGCAGATTAGAGCTGGTGCATATAGATGTATGTGGACCCATTCAGGTACCCTCCATCGGTGGCTCGAGATATTTCGTAACTTTTATTGACGATGCTACTAGAAAGTTATGGGTTTACTTTTGTAAGAATAAGTCGAACGTGTTCAGTATTTTCAAGAGCTAGAAGGCATCTATTGAAAATGAGATAGGTCTAAAATTAAAGTGTCTTAAGTCTGATAATGACAGCGAGTACTATAGAAAAAAATTTGAAGATTACTGTGTAGCTAACGAGATTAGGAGACTGAAAATTGTTCTAATGAAGTCGAGGTAGAGCAGAGTGGCAAACGCATGAACAGGGTGATCATGGAGCGTGCCTGGAGTATGAGGTTACTTGCTGGGTTGCCAAAGCAGTTCTGGGCAGACGCAGTAAGTACATCAATGTACTTGATTAACAGGGGCCTTCAGTTGCACTAAATTGTGGATTACCAGAAGAAGATTGGACCGAAAAAGAGGTAAAGACTTCCCATTTACACATTTTTGGTTACATAGCTTATGTACACATTGAGTCAGAAAATAGAGGCAAGCTAGACCCCAAGTCTCGAAAATATGTGTTTGTTGGTTATGATACAGATAGCTACGGTTATAGGCTATGGAATCCAGAAAGCAAGAAAATTGTGAGGAGTGTAGATGTGGTCTTTAATAAGTCAGTTTTGTATAGAAACAGACAGGATCAGAAGGATGATATAGCAGACGAGTCAGACTATGCTGAGTTTGAGGGATTGTCTAGCAAAGTCTTGGAATCCCGGGATGTGAACAGACAGCCAACTCCACAGGCAAAGCCACAGACTCCAATAATCATGAGGTCTACTAGAGTAAGCAGACCTACAGTCAGATATTCACCTTCATTGCACTATTGTTGTTGATAGACAGTGGAGAGCCGAAATACTTTGAAGAGGCTTTGCAGACAAAGGCAAAGGGCGAATGGGACCGTGCAATGGATGAAGAGATATAATCTCTGTCATCTAATAAAACTTGGGATCTAGTTCAGTTGCTCAAGGGTAAGTCAACACTACAGAACATGTGGGTCAACAGGCTGAAAGAAGAAGCTGATGGGAGCAAGCGGTACAAGGCGAGGCTGGTTGTCAAGAATTTTTAATAAAGCCAAGACTTGACTACACAGAGATATTTTCACCTATTGTGAAAATATCCACTAAAAATATCCACCATCAGGACAGTTCTGAGTATGGTGGTTATAGAAGACTTGTATCTGGAGCAGCTAGAAGTCAAGACAGCATTTTTCCACGGTGACCTAGAGGAAGAAATCTATATGCGGCAGCCACATGGGTACTCGGTTAGAGAGAAAGAGGATATGGTGTGCAGGTTGAAGAAAAGCTTGTATCGGTTGAAACAGGCACCCATGAAATGGTATATGCAGTTTGACAGCTTTAAGGGAGATATAGAGTTCGGCAAATGCCATGGTGACCATTGCTACTACATCAAGAGGTTTGCCAACTCGTATGTGATTCTTCTACTATACGTAGATGAAATATTGATTGTAAGATCCAGCATGGATGAGATTATAAATCTCAAGGCATAGTTGTCCCAAGAATTTGCTATGAAGGATTTGAAAAAAGCCAAATGAATACTCGGGATAAGGATCAGTAGGGACAGAAATAGTCAAAAGTTGAAACTTTCATAGTCAGAGTATGTTGAAAAGGTCCTGCAGCGTTTCAACATGGAAGCTGCTAAGCCTACTAGCACGCCTTTGGGAAGTTACTTTAGATTTTCAAAAGAACAGGGAGCTGTCACAAACAAAGAAAGGAATTACATGACAAAGGTACCATACGCGTTAGCCGTGGGTAGCTTGATGTATGCCATGACTTGCACGAGGCCGGACATCACCTATGCAGTGGGAGTTGTGAGCAGGTTTATGTCAAATCCAGGCATGGAGCATTGTGAAGCAGTTAAGTAAATTCTGAGGTATCTCAGGGGCACCACGGGATATGCTTTGTGTTACGAGGGCTCGGGAATTCAACTTAAAGGGTTCGTGGATTCAAATTTAGCTGGAGACATCGACAGCAGAAAAAGTACAACAGGGTATGTGTGTACCCTGGACAGTGCAACGGTAAGCTGGGTTTCCAAGTTGCAAAAGATAGTAACAATCTCTACCACCGAGGTAGAATATGTCGCAGCCATAGAAGCGTGTAAAGAGTTAATTTGGCTAAAGGGTTTCTTGAAAAAATTGGGAAGAGATCAGGACAAGTGTCAGTTGTATAGCGATAGTCAGAGTGCTATACATTTGACAAAGAACTCGGCATTTCATTTAAGGACTAAGCACATCGATATAAAGTATCACTTTATTCGGTCTCAACTGGAAGAGGGGCAGTTTAATTTGGAGAAGGTTCAAACGAACGAAAATTCTGCAGACATGTTCACAAAGGTTGTGACAATGGAGAAACCGATAGACAGTTCAGCTTATGTTGGTCTTTGGGCTTAGAAGACAAGGGGTTGGCTTACACGAGACTTGGGATTTCTGAATTGCAGAAGACTTGGAGTGGTTTTACTTCAAGTGGGAGAATTGTTGAGAGTGAAGAAAAATCTTTCCTGGCTAGTGACCGCTTGAGCGGTCAGGGGTTTACTCGAGCGAGCTTCCACGCAGTTGGTTTCGGGCTGGTGACAGCTCGAGCGACCAAGGGCCTTAGCGAGCGGGCTTGTACGGAGGTGATCTAGAGCTAGTGACCGCTTGAGCAGACATGGGCCTGCTCGAGCAGACCGTCACAAAACAATTTTTACTGTGCGGCGACTAGGGTTATGTTTTAACCTAAGGGCCTTTATGAAAGTGCGGAATGTTATGTTTTTAGCCTTTGAGAAACGTTAAGAACACTATTCTTTTTGTAATCCTTAGATCAATAGTGAAAGTGTTAACCCATGGACGTAAGCACCATTGCCGAACATCATAAAAACTCGTGTGTGCATCATTGGTTATTTTTTTCGTTCTTGTTCTAGTTTGTGTTCGTTTGTGGCTTAATTGCGTTCTTCACTAACGTGACTTGTGGGTTGGATATAGTCGAATCTTGACTTGAAATACACAAAAGAGTTGTCACTGTATGACTTAAAGATTATGGGTTTGGGACGTGAAAACAGCATCTTGCGAATGCAAAGTAAGAACGCATACAATTGACCTATATATCGTGGTTTGTCCCGTTCCCTGGACCTCGTATACGCAAGAACTTAGTGCACCGAGCAACCATTTTTTTATCAAATTCTTATATTCGTCGAAACTGTTATTGTTGTTTGGCGTGGGTAGGGAAACTAAAAATATATATATTTCTAAGATGTATTGATTTAAAAAACTGTGGCTCTAATACTAAATATTAGAAAAAATTTATACTTTTTCATAATAACATTATGCATAATATTTAACTTACGAGATATTGAATTTAATATATCTCAAGATAAAAATTGAGCATTAAGAACATATTTTTGGCGGCCATTGATATTTAATTAACTGAACAAATAAAATTCTTACTTGATTTCTTTAATTCTTTGCTCACATTTTTTGTTGTGTCTCTAATCTTTCAGAATAATCGTATTTTTTAATTGATGAAAAACTGATATTTGTAATAGATGACTATTCTATTTTTTTTATTTTTTTGTAGAGGAGAGCAAATAATACATAAGTTAACTCTTAAAATGATTCTTATTAATCAATGATTTTTTTCTTATTTTAAAAGAGTTCTTTATCAACTTAAATTGTATTAGATTAGATGAATCGTATCTCAAATTAGTTTATTAAAAAAATATAGAATCTAAATGTAATTAAAATATGTAAAAATTTTAAAACTAATGAACCACCGTAAAGGCTGTGAGTTTAACATAAAAATTTCACTTCTTGCTAAGCATACATACATTTATTTTCACTTAAAGCCATGCCATATTCCGTGCATTTTTCTCTAACTATTTTTATATCTTTTCCATGTTGTTCTATTATTTTAGAAACTATTGAAATATTGTCTATGCACACAAGACAAATATTATTTATATCCATAAAGATATTATTATTTTTGAAATTTATAAGTAATTTTTGAAAAACTCTCACTCTCATCTTGTGTTTTTTTTATATTTTTTTTTATCTTACTTTTTATCTGCATTAATACAGGGGAATTTTGTTGTATTTGTAGTTATGATTTTATATATTATTGTTAAAAAGGTGTGATTATGAATTTAAGTAAGATTTATAAATATTTTTAAAGTTGTCAACTTATAATTTAAAATAATAAATTCATATTTTTTAATTTAAAAGTATATTTAAATTATAAACAAAATGGTATAAATTTAAATAAGTGTTTATAGCACTTTTTATAATTTTAAAATAAAAATTAAAAACTATAATCTAAGCATAAACAAACACCAAACAAAAAAAATAGAAAATTGATAAACAGTTCAATTTATAGACCGTTTATTGTTTTTCATCCAACATAAAATTTTTTAACGAGTAAGATCCATTTTTATAAAAGTTTTAAGGCGCAATATCCTTTTGGGATAAAAATACCCTAGAATAGATAAATTTATTTGTACCTTTTCAAAACTTGTATAAAGAATACAGATAAATTTATCTGTCTTTTATTGAAAGCACGTGTAAAAAATATAAATAAATTTATCTGTCTTATTGAAAGTATGTGTAAAAAATATAGATAAATTTATCTGTTTGCATTATTTGTAATGATATGCAAATAGATAAATTTATCTGTTAAGTATAAATATGTAAACAAATAAATTTATCTATTTGTATATTAAATAGATAAATATCAAAACAGATAAATTTATCTATTTGTATATTAAACAGATAAATTTATCTATTTGTTAAAATAGATAAATTTATCTGTTTGCAGGGTATTTTTGAAAAAAATTACGCAATTAGATCTTGTGCGTTAAAATTTTTATTGTTGAATCTTGTGCGTTAATTTTTATTTTTTATTTTAACCTTTAGTTGAAATTCTAAAAAAATAAATAAATAAAAATTAAAGGAGACCGAAGCAAGACAGCTCGCCACCCCAACACATCTAGAAAGATAAGAGGCTCATTGGAGGAATTATCCAATAAGGATGGAATACCAGGTCAGTATATTATTGTGTAGTGTCCAAAACTAATACATTGAATGGCTTTTATGTATTAGTAGAAAAATTAATACAATTCTATATATTAAGAGAAAAATTATTTTCAAATTAATAAATAGCATTGTACATGATACTCTAAACAAATAACTAAATAAGAATGTAAATGGGTTCTTCTTGTCTCTTACTAATCAAGGTAGATTTATATTATTTTATACGTAGTGTTTTTTTACTATATAATTAGATGAAAGTACCGCATCACGTAAACAATAATACATAGTACTTTGTGTTGGGAGACAATCCAACGTCAAAAATATATACATGCTCGGTGATCTAGAAAATACATTTTTATTAACTTTTAACAATTACAATAATCTAAAATTACAGGAAAATGAAGTAACAGAAATAACATGAATAGAATTTGCAAACCGAGTCCTGCAATCGCAGTTTCCTTAAGAATGATTCACCGCCTAC
>JAULJZ010031172.1:0-37725 GCA_032270985.1 Heliamphora pulchella
ATCTATATCTTAAACGTGGGGAGAATTCAGTGCATTTGATAATTGAAAACTCAAGACATAATTTGAGTTAGGGCCGGAAGTTCAGTCAGGGCCTTTAGTGGAATAAGTTTTGATTCGTGCGAGAAATGATCTAACTCGGGGACAGAGTTAGGGATATCCAGTTTTCTCATACGGTTAACCCGAGTCCTATACTTCCTCGTGATCCCTCACGTAACCCATTATACGCACGGATATTTTTTTATCGGTTTTGGTAATTATTTAATTTAATTTGAATGTCGGTTTTGCTGTCGGGAACATTCGGAGATTAAATTAAATAAAGGAGGGTAGTATTTGAATTTGGCACACCTAAGGATCACTCCCTAGGTGGCCGGCTCTAATAGGGGTTAAAAGGTTATTTTATGGAAAATATATATCTCCTTCTTGGTTTTAGGAAAGAGATATATAGTTTCCAAGGATATCTCAAGTGATATATTAAAAACATATTACAAGGAGCCAAAATCTAACCTAATCCCAAGCCCTAGCCGCCGCCCCCTTCTCTCTCCCATTGTGTATTCCTTTTGTTTTGAGAGAAATGTGTGAGATAGAAACCAAGAAAGAGAAAAACACGAAGATCCGGATCGGTGCCCACTCTCCGGAATCGTCGTGTGCGTCGGGATATACGTGAGATGATCATTGGGTCGTCTCGGATCGTTGTTCTGCATCAAAGAAACTTGTACAAGTTTCTTGAAAGTATAGTTAATCTTAATATATCTATTCATTGTTATGGTTTTTCATGAAAAACGCATGCGCCATTTTTTACGATCACGGCGCCGGTTCTTTTTTTTCTTCCGCGTTCCAACATCTACAAGTTTTATGTTTTGATCTAAGCTCGGTTATTAATCTAACTTAGGGTTTTTAGGTCAATAACTCAGAGTGGTCAAAATTTGACATTCTTTGGAAAAAATGACATATCTGGAGTTCTACCCAACGAAATCACTTCAAACCAATTTTGTATGAAAGAAAACTCAAAAATCTAGGTATGGACATAAAAATAACTTGAAGATAAGTTTTCTACAATTAGTTATGATGTTTTAAAACTCGAGGTAGAATGTTAGTATGCCCAGATAATTAGGTTACCTAGGGTTTTGGTTGCTTAGCTCATGTTGTGTGTATTTTTTATGTGTTTTCTTTGCATGCACGTGATATACTCATATAAACCAAAACTCCAGAACATAATCAAGCCATAAACTCAAAAATATACACATACAAGTACATGCAAAGCTTGATCATACACAAATAGTCCACTATTCATGCCTACGACGCTTTTTAAGATTATTTTTTGTTTATTATCTTTAGGATTGATTATAGATATTGATTGAGGGCTATCTTATCGGAGAATATCAGAAGGTTTTAAAAAATTTAATTACCTCTTTTGATGCTCAAAAAATTGTAGGAGAATGGGACTTAGCTTTAATGCTTCCTCCTTGATCCTTTTCTCCTTCCTCTTTCTTCCTTCTTTCTTCTTCTCTCCTTCTTCTCTCTTAGAACACTTAGAAAATTTTGGTGGTTCTCTCCCTCTCACTCTCGGCTGAGTTTTCATGAAGGAGAGTGGGTGTTTGATATATTTTTATACAAAAATTATAATGGTGGAATAATTATTGCACATAAATTTAAATTTAAATTTTTCTTGACTCCTATTGGTTGCATGGGGTGGTGGCTTCTATTTGACAATTGCATATCAGATTTTTTTTGCAGGTGGGAAGCCAGATGGGGTCTGTTTGGGCAGACCAAAAGCTGATTTTCCATCAATGTTGGGTTTAAATTGTATTTTGGTACCATTTTGTGCAAAAAAATATATAAAATATTAATTTTATATATCTTTTTGGTATCTAAACCTATTCAAACCTATTATATTAATTAATTTAGTCTTTCCATGATTTATCATAATTTTGATAGCAATTAATTAAATAGGTGTAGACTTTTAAGTTAAATTAAGTTAGTTTGACTAGAATTGGATTTTTGACTTATTTATTGTGCAGAGATTTTAAATAATTATTTATTTTCTTTTGTTGATCCATATTATTATATTATTATATATATTACTTGTATAAAAAGTATTGGGTCAAAATAATACTTAATTTATACATTTTTTTCATTTCTAAGCTTAAAAAGATAAAAAGTAGCTTTTTAGGCACATTTCCTTAGGTGGCCGGCCATGCAAGGGAAATTTGATCATTTTTGTTGTTATTTTGTCTTTTATTAATTAATTGTATATAAATATCTGATTTTCGTCCATGTGTCAAATTTTAGATTTTTAAGACTTTTTATTGTATTAGGGGCAAAATGGTCATGTTACCTTAATTATGAGAATTTTTAATTTTTAATTTTTAATTTTATGTTTTATGTTATTTACTTAATTTAAGCTGTCCCAAGACATTTCTGAGTATTAAGGCTTTCCCTCTGAGTATTCGATCTTTTTAGAATTTTCGGGTCAATTTAGGGTTTTCGGGTTAATTAGGGGTTTCCTTGTTTATGTAGCAACCTGAGTTCTCATTGTCTATTCGTCGCTAATACTAGATTTTGAACTGGGTTGTTACAATCTACCCCTCTAAAACAAATTTCATCCTTAAATTTTCATATCGTACCTTAATTTGCGAACAACTAGGGATGACTTGTCTTCATAGCTTCTTCCCGCTCCTATGTGAATTCTTCAATCCTGTTGTGCTTCCAAAGCACTCGAACGAGTGGTATGGTTTTTCCTCTAAGAATCTTGTCTCGTTGATCGATAATTTTTACCGATTGTTCTTCGAATGTGACATCTTCATCAACATGGAGTTCCTTCTAATCCAAAATGTGGGTAGGGTCAGGTTCATACTTCCTCAGCATCGACACATGAAAAACGTTATGAATGTTGGCAAGTTGAGGTGGTAAAGCCAAATGATATGACTTCCCCAACCTTAGCTAGAACCTTGAATGGCCCAATATATCTTAGGGCTAGCTTCCTTTTTTGGCCGAAGCGTATGACCCCTCTTTGTGGTTGAATCTTCAGGAATACATGATATCCTACTTTCGTAGCGGCCTTCATCATTGATCTTTGTAGCTTTTTTATCGACTCTGTGTGGTGGCTATCCGTTGCTGAATGAGTCAGATCTTCTCGAAAGTCTCTTGTACTAGATCTGGTCCAAGAAGTGCGTTTTCCCCTACTTTAATCCAACAAATCGGTGAACGACATGGTCTTTTGTAGAGAGCTTCATATGGCAGCATGTCAATGCTAGATTGATAGCTACTATTGTAAGCAAACTCTACCAACGGTAAGTGTTTCTCCCAATGTCCCTTGAAGTCCATGACGCAGGTTCGAAGCATGTCTTCCAGTGTCTGAATTGTACGTTCAGATTGCCCATCAGTCTGCAGGTGAAAGTTGGTGCTAAAGCAAAGCTCTATTCCTAAGGCGGCTTACAAACTCTGCCAGAATCATGAGGTGAAACGTGGATCTCGATCTGACATGATTGACAATGGAATTCCATAAAGGCGTACAATTTTTCGTATGTACTTCTGGTTTAGGGTTTTCAGCTTCTCGAAAGTTTGAACTGGTAGGAAGTGTGCAGATTTGGTGAGGCGATCTACGATTACCCAGATAAAGTCATGTCCCGCTGGTGATCTCGGTAGTCCAGAGACAAAGTCCATGGTAACGTGGTCCCACTTCTACTGAGGTATCTCCAGGGGTTGGAGGGTTCCTCCTGGTCTTTGGTGCTCGGCTTTCACTTGCTGACAGGTAAGGCATTTAGCCACAAAACTTGCTATATCCTTCTTCATGCCATCCCACCAATAGTGCCTTTTCAGATCGTGATACATCTTTGCCTCTCCGGGGTGGACCGCAAAAAGTGACTAGTGGTGCTCCTTTAGGATGTCTCTTTTCAGATTCCCAATATTTGGGACAAAAAGTCATCCTTGGTATGTTAACTGTCCATGCTTGTTGACTACCTATCCTGTCTTTGATTCCTCTGCAATCAGATGCCTTCGAATAAATTCAAATTCTTGGTCGTACTTTTAGGCTTCCACGATCTACTGTCGGAGATTTGTTGTCACCACCGTTAGGCAAAAATAGCTTCCATTCTCTTATTCTAATGGTTGGAGTCAGAATTCGTTGAGCATTCCCATGATGTTCCATTCCCTTAAAGCCATACTAGCCATCGTGCTCCTTGTTTTCTGGCTAAGAGCTTCGGCCACCACGTTAGCCTTACCCGGGTGATAGGCTAATGTAAACTGGTAGTCCTCTAAATACTCCATCCAACGGCGTTGTCTCATATTAAGGTCCTTTTGGGTGAACAGGAATTTCAAACTTTTGTGATCGGTAAAAAGCTTGAACCGCTCTCCATATAGGTAATGTCTCCATAACTTCAATGCAAACACCACAGCTACAAGTTCCAGGTCGTGGGTAGGGTAATTTTGTTCATGAGGTTTCAATATTCTTGACCTGTAAGCTACTACCCTTCCGTTCTGCATTAGCACACATCCTAAGCCATCCTTCGATGCATCCTAATACACCATATACCCAACCTCTCGTTCGGGTATGATCAGGATTGGGGTACTGGTCAATCTTTTCTTGAGCTCTTGAAAAGCCATTTCACACTTATCACTCCACTCAAACTTCACCCCTTTTTGTGTTAATTTGGTAATTAGGCGTGCCTATTTTGAGAAATTCTAGATAAATCTTCAGTGATATCCTGCTAGCCCAAGGAAACTGCGAACTTCAAAAACATTATGAGGTGGTTTCCACTCTAAAACGGCTTCTACCTTGGTAAGGTATACAGCTATTCCTTCCCTAGACACTATGTGTCCCAGAAACTTCACTTCGCGTAACTAGAATTCACACTTGCTTGCCTTAGCAAAGAGTTGCAAATCTCTTACCTTCTGCAAGACAATTCTCAGATGCTGTTCATGTTTTTCCTCTGATCGAGAGTATACTAGAATATCGTCTATGAAAACCACTACAAATTGGTCGAGGTAGGGCTGAAAGAGTTTATTCATCAAACTCATGAAAAGTCCTTGGGCATAGTTTAAACCAAAATGCATAACTACGAATTCATAATGTTCGTTTCGGGTTTTAAAGCCTGTCTTCGGTATATCCTCCTCCTTAACTCGAAGCTGGTGATATTCGGAGCGAAGGTCGATCTTTGAGAAATAAGCTAATCCTCGCAACTGGTAGAAGAGATCATCGATATGAAGCAAGGGGTATCAATTCTTGATTGTTACCTTGTTCAGCAAATGATAGTCGATACAAAGATGCAAGGTTCCATCCTCTTTCTTAGCGAACAGCGCTGGAGCTCCACACGACGACGTACTAGGGTAAATTAAACCTTTGCTAAGCAGTTCCTAGACCTGGTCCTTTAACTCCTTTAGTTCTCCAAGTGTCATACGGTGGGTTACGATCGAAATTAGTGCGGTTCTAGGTTGAAGTTCTATCTTGAACTCGATTTCACGACGCGGGGGTAGTCCAGGTAGTTCTTCCGGGAATACATCTTTGTATTCGCACACTACTCGGGGTAACTCGGGGGTTGACGAGACATTTATACTAGCAAGTAGACATGTCAATCTCCTTATGAAGTTACTCGATTTATAATCCTTTGCGTTACTCCTTGAATTTTCACAGTATGGCCGTCTTCCGCTTACGCCCATATCTTCTTTTGTCGAGATTTGCTGATAGCATGGTGTCCTGATAACCAGTCCATTCCATGGATCACATCGTAGCCATTGAAATCCATAACTCGTAGGTCACAAGTCATAAAGGTATTGATTACTCGTAATGTGCAGGCTTTACAAACAGAGTCTATTCGGGTTTGATTTCCTAAGGATGTGACGACACTTAGGGTTTGTTCCAATGCCTCGGGTTCTTAAAGCAGGGACTTCATACAGTCTAGAGATATAAAAGAATGGGATGCTCCAGAATCAAACAGTACTTTCACTAAGGTATTGAATAATACGAACAAACCTTGTACGACTTGGGTGTTCTCTAATTCTTCTTCCTGCATCGCAAAGATGCGGCCTCCCATTGGTCGATTTCCATTATTGTTCTTAGAATTTCCAGTCTTCAGTCCATTACCCAAGCCTCCTTGTGGACTCGGATTCTTGTTGAGCGGTGGTCTTCCTCTTCCATTTTGCTGCTGAATAGTTGGCCTGGTGACTTGGACTTGTTGTGGGAACCTAGGCTACTGAGTTTGGGGTTGCCTCCACTGTTGGGTTTGATTGCTCAGATTCCTCTGTGTGAGGTGCGGCACTCATACCTCTTATTCCCTGGTCGGTTGCACTCAAAGCATACCATGGATGTCGCAGAAGGGTCCCTTAGTCGTCCTTGTTAGTACTCTCAGTGATACGATTTCTTGGGGATGAATGTTTGGTTTCTCCTCACCGGTCCTCCAAAGCTAGTACTTCCTTTCTTTTGGTTCCATGTCTTCCAGGAGTCACCTTGCTCTGTCTCGGCTAACAAGACTGCACGCATTACCTAGGTGTAAGTGAAAAGCTGTAAGCAGATCACCCTTGCTCGAATAAATGGCTCCAATCCCCATTCAATCTTTCGGGCCTTAGATTCTTCATCTGATACGATGATCATGGCAAAACGGCTTAATTCCTCGAAACGATTCACATACTGCATTACGGTTATTGTTCCTTGCCTAAGTTCCAAAAACTCTCAGATCAGCCCTTGACGGAAAGGGGCTGGAAATTATTTCTCCAAAAATAGACTCTCAAATTGTTCCCATGTCAGAGTCGCTACTTCCTGGGTGTTTGTGACCAGAGTCCACCAATGATCAGCTTCTCCTTCTAGTAGGTGGGCAGCTAAAGCCACTCGATCGGTCTCATCCTGGACTCCCATTGAATTGAATAGTTTTTTGACTGGTCTCAACCATTCCTCTACCTCTCTCAGTTTTATTCCCCCTCGAAACGTCGAGGCTCGCTGCCTACCTAGTTTCGACAGAAACCAGGCTCGGTCACGTACATGTGAGTGGTTGATTCTAGCGGCCAATTCTTGTAACACCTGAGCTAGTCCCGGTACCTCATCGTCTATAGGTCCATTTGCTTGTCGGTGGTTAGGTTTTCTACCTGCCATTCTAGAATAAAGGAAAAAGAGTGTTATGATTCTGAAAGTTATTCAAGTTCTTAATTATTTATTATGTGTTAGGATTTTGTAGAGTTAGGTTGACAATTATAGAACTACTTATAAAAATTCCAACATCAAAGATTTGCATTTCATTTCAACTCATAATCAATACAAGTTTGTCAAAGTTCACACATCACACATACAATCTTCAAGTTAAAGGAAAAGTGCAAGGCTATCGTGCTAATATCTAAACGAACAATTGTGGATAAAAGTGGCAGACAATTGACTCGCTTTCCAAGGTCACCTCGGTGATGTTGTAGCAACATCATCGCACCTCGACATGCCAGATGTTAGTCGGCCCCATTTGTACTCTATTGGTTATGGCGATCGGAGTCTCTCGGTATGTTTTGGGGTCATCAAAGTTGATAGCTGGGTCACACAGGTCGATGATTCCTCTCTCGTCCGTTAGCCTCTAATGCTGCATCCATTCTATAGTCAACATGTCCCCCAGTCGTATCTTGAATCCGGGAGGAAAGTCTAAGCGGTAGAGCTTTCGGCTGCATTTCTCGATCACGCGTAAGGGTCCCATGTATCGTGGAAAAGCTTCTGGTTTCCTCCACATACACATGTGTTTTGGGGAGATTCTGGCGTACACCCGATCCCCAACATAAAAACCCTAGAACTCTGGGCGACTATAGTAGATAGCTGTATCCATAGCCTCGTCTTCATTGAACTCGGGCGGTGTAGACACCCCAACTTGACCCTGCCCAATCTTAAGTGAATCCGATGATGAAAACAGTTAGAATGGTGCCTCAGTTCGACCCTTAGGAAATGATCCAAGCTCGGTATTTGAACCCAATCATCAAAACCTTCAAACCAATAAAAATTATGTCGAACCATCAATAACTTGCTATGTAAGTCATTCCTAATGTGGCGACCGCCATGTTCATTGAGGCAATTGCTAATAGAACCTCTTGAAAATCCTAGCCAAAAGGGGCGACCGCCACCTCCAACCTGACGATCGCCAACTTGCATTATGGCGACTGCCAATAGAACCTTGTGGAACCTTTTCAAACATGGCGACCGCCAACTCCAAATGGCCTGACATGTCCCAAAATGTGGCAGCATCTCATTGGTTGAAGAACTCTATAAATACCGTACCCCAGCGTACGTTTTCAAGAAGCTCTGCCGAGTCGCCGAGCAATCTGAGCACCAATATCGAAATCCTGCCAAAGTATCGAGAGCCAAACCTCCGACCGATACTAAAATCCCATCTTAGATCATTACCTGAGGATCGAATTGCCATTCCCTGACTTGAGGATTCCTGATTTTTCTGACTCCATTCTTTCTCTTCTGGAGTGATCGGGTTACGTTCAATTTCACTTCATGTATTTCTTTCGCTTACATAGTTAACTTTGTTTATTAGTTAGTTTGACTCATATAATTTAGTTCTTTTAACCAATTTCTTAGTTTACACATCCATACTACGCACATTGTCTCTATTTTTCTTTTAATTAATTCATCAATTGGTGCTAACATAATTTGACGATACGATCAAATAATGTCATTATTGTTATAATGCGAGCACTGACATATATATGGTTGTAATTGTCAATATTACACCCATTTAATGCTAATTTTCTTTTTAATGTTAATTTTGTGTTTCTATTACTAGTATCTTATTTCTTTTCCTTTTAATATTAGTTAATCTCTAATGTTAATATTTCTCTTCTTTTTTTTTCCTTATAATGTATCTTTACTTTTAAATGCTCCATTTCTTTTTGGTCATTTTAATGCTAATATTTCATTTTATTTTTTTTCTCTTATTATTAGTTTTGATTTCCTTAAAATATTCTACTTAGTATTTCTTTTCTTTTCTTGTAAAGTTCATTTTCTTTTTCTATAGTTTTATTTTTTTTATAGTACTTCTTTTATTCTTTTATTTTATTAAACTCAAAAATCACAAAAAGCCTTTTAAACTAGATTTAATTTTTATGTGTAATTTTCTTCTCTTTTGTTTTCTTTTTATTTTTGTCTCTTTAACATGTAAATAATTAGATTTTCTTTTATTAATATGGCTTTTTTCTAATCTCTTTTCATTATAGCATAAATTTCTTTTCATAAGATTTTTATGTATATTTTATTTTATATTTCTTATTTCTTTTATTATTTCATCATGTTGACCTTGTTTGTTTTGATAATATGCATATCCTTGTTAATTTCTTTAAAATTGTTATTAAAATAATTTAGTTCATTTTGTAACAATTCATGTTTAGATAATTTTAGCATGTTTTTGTTCTTTTTATGCAAATCATGACATTTAGTTTATTTTAATGAATTTGCATACGGGTGTGCTCCATGTATCATTTAATTAGAAATCGCACATCGTAGAACTTAGGATTTTATTTTTTTACTTATTTTATTTGGCGTTTTATATACCTATGTTATGTATTTTCATTATTTGATTTTTGATATTCCCTCTTTGGTTCAACTTTCTTTATTTGCATACATTTGAGAAATCCTATTAAATAACCATTGATGATTAGTAAAGGCCAACCTTATGGTTGGGTGAACGGGGTGCCTAACACCTTCTCCGATTCATACCTTAACCCCCGAACTATTTTTTTCTGGTTAAACGTTTTAAAGATCAGTAGCCATTTTTATTTTTCTTAATTTTTCTCAAAAAACTAAGTGGCGACTCCATTTTCAACAAAAAGGAATTTTTAAAATTTGGTTTTCAAGGTGTTAAAATATGTTCCAAAACATCCTTTGAATTTCTATATTTTTTACCATTTAAAAAAATATTCCAAAATCCCGGCGCCACAGTATTTTCTGGTGACTCTGTTGGGGATTAGTTTATAAAATCAAATAAGAAGGTTAGACTTGAAAACAACATTGATTATTAATAAGAATTTCTCATTTGCATTTTCGCATGCATGTGCATTGTTCTTCTCAAACCCCCCTGCCTGGTCCACCCGATACCCTGATCGTTTATCTATTTCGGGGATTGTTGGGACGGCGGGCAAGCTTTATTGACTGTACACTATCATAGGTACAGTAAAAATGTTTGGGCGTACCGTTTGACCATATCCTGCACCACTCTAGGCATGGGAGGTGTATACTCGACTCTATTCAAAAGGTACCCTGTTCGATTGACCAAAATCGGCCTTTTGCATATAGTAACTTAGAACCCTCCATTATGTGCTGCTGACCCTAGTAGGATTATGTGTTTTCTTAATTGAATGTTTTGATTGCGTTTGTTAGAATTGTTTGTTTGGTTTAGGTTAGTTCCTTTTCTAGGCTTGGCCCGAATTTCTTGTTATCCCTTACTATTTAGGTTACCTTTTCCTTCGGGTTATTACCTGGATTTTGTTCTTCACCTTATTTGATTTTCACGCCGTACTGGTCTTCTCGGGGTCACGCCCGTGCTTTGTTTTGAAACCTCTAGGACAGTTTCTCTCTCTTTCGGGCTCTTCCCAGGTCGTTAGTTCTATACCCCCGCCTTTGTTTAAGCTCACTTCCTTCAAACCTTTGCTATACCTGCGTGAGCTAGTCTTGCTTTCCAACCGGAGTGCTGCCCGTTTTCTTTCCTAGATCGAACCTGTCTCTTGAAGGTTAGAATTATTTTCTTATCGGAGTGTTGCCCGTTTCTTCGTTTAGATGAACCTTCCTTTTAGAATTTAGTTGATCCCCTTCTTAGCCATCATTCTGGTTTTTGGGTCATCCTGTTGTTATGCTACCAATATGAGCCCTACAAGGGCATTATTTCATCTTTCGTGATTATCTACTTGTGATTTGCTATTTGAGGTATCTCGAATGTTTGCTATTTGTCGTTAGAATTTTGTCCGAAAAGTATCTGATGCTGGTCATTCTATTTTTGGGATCTAGGTTTTCTTCGGGTCTAAACCATTGAGCTAAAAAGATTACAGTCGACACGCGTTTAGGCAAGATTAGGGTTAGGCTGACTCTATAGAATATCTAAACAACTAGCTGAGTCGTCAAAAATGACAGAGAATGAGGTGAACTTGACAGCTCTGATGAGAGCTATTACTGAGATATAGAGAGCTGTGGAGCAGTAGACTCAAGCTCAAAATCAGTGTCAAGCGCAAATCCAGGTGATTCAGGTCCCGCCTTCCAGGTGCCAATGGACATCCGAAAGATACAAACGAGAACGGTGAAGACTTCTAGGACGATAACCAAGGACAGGAGGCACCCCAAGTCGCTGTGCCACCTCAGGTTCCCCGCCCGATTGTGGTGGAGGAAGAAATTACTGCCCAGTCTAGGGAATCCGTGATGGCAAAGAAGATCGATCGAATGGAGAAGGTGCTGAGAAAGGCCAAAGGTTTAGAAGAATACATGCTGGATGTAGGTGGCTTGTGCCTATTCCCATATGCAAAATTGCCTGAAAAGTAAAAAATGCCAGAGATGGAGAAGTTCGACGGCACCGGAGATCCCCGTATTCATCTGAGAATGTATGTTGGAACTCTATCCCCCATGGAAATTGACGATCAGCTCAAGGCCCAATTGTTCCACTGGTCGACTTTTGGGGCAGCACAAACGTAGTTCCTCTCTTTGGAGGTGGCCAAAACTAGAACTTGGGAAGATATAGCTACGAATTTTATCAGTCAATATAGCTACAACATCTAGCTGAACGTAACTACTCGAGAGCTAGAACAAATCGCTAGGAGAACTGGGAATCGTTTGTTGATTTTTTGACCAGCTGGAGGGGCAAAGCCGCCAAAATGATGAACCGGCCCGCGGAGAAAGAACAAGTGAGGTTCGTAGTTAAGAATCTACAGTCCCCACTAAAGCATTACCTTATCGCACAGCCGCTTTCTACCTTTGAACAGCTATTTGAGACTAGAGTACAGATCGAAGACACCATGCAATCTAGGCATATCAAAAAAATCAAGCCTAGCTAGAAACCACGGAGGACCTTCCCTATAACTAACTAAAACCAATCCGCTGCCACCAACCTCGTGTCTCGCTCGAACGAGGTGAATCTTCTGAACCCTTCATCCTTCGCTCAACAATCCAACAATACCCAACAGTCAAACAACGGCCAGCAGCAGCAAAGGCCAAGGAAGGTCTTCACTCCCCTCAACATTTCATTATCCTCAGCCCTGAATCGACTTGTCAAGAAAGGGCTTATCAAGCCGTTGAACCCCATGCCCATACCTAATTCCCTACCGCTACGGTTTAATGCTTCTCAGTACTATGCCTTCCACCAAGGTCACGGGCATTTGACTAATAAGTGTATAAGGCTGTGTCGTGAGATCCAGAACCTCATCGATAACAAAGTGATCGCTCCACCGTTCGTCGCTTCAAAGCTGAATGTCACAACTAATCCCCTACCAAACCATGCTAAGTAGTCAAGGGTAAATTCCATAACTCTAGGACGGTCAGAAGATCCGAGTCAGTATATCTGTTCAGCGTATCTACCGCGCCCTTGTGCTTTAGCTACTGAGGATCAAACATCATGCTCATTGATTATGAACAAAAATGGCTGGGATATGATGGAGGAGTGGAATGATGATGCTTGGGTAGGATATCAGGCAATAATTCAAGCTAACCAACAAAAAGAAGAAGAACGCAATGAGGAAGACGATTGGCCGCTGGATTATCCGGCACGACCTTAAGGGTTTGGCCACGTGCTTGATGGCATTACTCTTTCCCAACTTTTTGAGGATGAGATATATGTCAATGAGATGCAATCTGACTTTTGGGCTGCTCGAGAATAACACGTGGATTACATCGGGGAAGACATCTGGCAAGAAGTTGACAATATGTGGGCTATTGAGGATGATGAGGAAAGAAGAGGAAGACCATTGGTCGGCGGATTAGATGATTTGTGGGCATTTAAAAGCCCTCTATGCATAGACAAAGTAAGACAGATCAAAGGTATAATACCGAGATTGTGGGATCCCGAGAATGGTGTGGAACATCTAACCAGGAGTGGACGACATTTCAATCTGACTCAGTTGGAGAATGGACAGTCAAGCGGGAAAGGGAAAGGAAAAGATAAAGAACAAGAAGAAGAGGATGACGCTGTGCTGAAGCAACTTAAAAAGACGCAGGCAAATGTCAGCATTTGGGGCTTATTGATGGCCTCGCACAAACATAGACAAGATGTGCTGAAGGTCCTGAACAAAGCTAGTGTTTCAGTAGATGCGACCCCGGAGCAGCTTGTTGGACTCATTTTGCTAGATGTAGAGCCAAAAGTCATCTCCTTTTCAAATAAGGATCTGCCAATGGGAAAAAAGAATCATAACAAACCCCTGCACATAAGCGTAAAATGTTTGGAAAAGTGGGTTCCGATGACTCTTATTGATAATGGGTCCGATTTTAAATGTTTGTCCACTTAGAACAACAGTTTTCTTAGGATTAAAGCCGAAACATTTCATACCTAGTATTCAAGGAGTCTGGGCCTATGATAGCACAAGAAGAGATGTGCTAGGCTTAGTATCATTCGCGTTATTAGTGGGGCCTCTAGAGACATCAGTTGAGTTCCACGTACTGGACATACCGGCCTCTTTCAACCTGTTGCTAGGTAGGCCATGGCTGCATGACGCGAACGTCCAGGCAATGTCATCAACTCTTCACCAAAAGCTGAAACTATTAAAGAATGGGGCAATTTTGACTATCCATAGAGAAGATAACATCCAACCCCCTAGAGGAGAAGGCTCAACTCTCTTGAAGGTTTAGCATGGCGACGGGGATGTGTCGCTAAGTGGCTTCCGATTTGATGAAACGCAGGCTGTACAAATGCTATTGAATGAAGAAGAGATGTATATCAACCCAAGAGCAATTACAATGATGAGACAAATGTCCTACTTCCCGGACATGGGGCTAGAGCGTAAGCAGCAAGGAATACCCAAACTTGTCTGGGTATTGTCGGCTTCTCGCCATTTTGGTCTTAGATACAAACCGACGAGAGATGATTTGGAAGGGCTTAAAAGGGGACGGAACCCCAACTATTCAGGAACACTCAATAGGTATTTTGTCAAAGAAGGAGAAGACTTCCCGTACTGTGGCTTTCCAGAGCCATGGATCGATGAAGTAACTAACCAGAAGTTGCCAGGGCTAGAGATCTTCTTTAGCCATCAACTATCCGACACGAAAAATGATGGAACAGTGAAAGGGGAAGAGGAAGGAAAGAAGATCCAAGAGGAAGATTGGGCAGACAAGCTTGATGGAATCGATATGGGAATGTTGTTCAATGAAAAGATGGCACAGCTACATGTAACTGACCCAGACTGTTTCATGATGGACTTCAGCGCACCAACCAACAGCACCAAGCTCATTGTGGATGTGACTACAAAGGAAGTGAAGAACTGGACCTTAGAGTCTTATGATGTGCATGTTGTCTGTTCTGAGTCGAAGTTTGAGTCAGAGTCTGTGGTTGAGGGCACGTCTGTTTGTGCACCTCCCCATGTTTATGCTTTTGAGTTTGTAATTCCATCTTCCTTTAATAAAATGAACGAATTTTTGGATTACTCTACTTTGTTTGATTTATTTCATACACTTTTCGACGATTTTGAATTCGACGGGGATATTCCCGAAGAAAAAAAAATTTAATAAAAAGAGAAGAAGAAATTGGTGCCCAACCAATAATTGAAGAAACTTTATCAATAAATCTCAGTAATGAAACTAACACACAAAATGTACAAATTAGTTTTTCCTTATCCTTAGTCGAACAAAAATAATTAATGACTTTATTAAAAGAATTCAAGGACGTATTTGCATGGTCTTACAAGGATATGTCCAGAATTGATCCCGACATTGTCCGACACCATATCCCCTTATACCCGGATGGTAAAGCAGTCAAACAAAAATTAAGACGGATCCAGCCAGAATGGGCTCTGAAGATTAAAGAAGAAGTTTCCAAACAGATCAATACTGGATTCCTAATGGTAACTGAGTATCCAAAATGGGTCACCAATATTGTGCCGGTTTTAAAGAAGGACGGTCGTATCCGAGTCTGCATGGATTTTTGAGATCTCAACAAGGCTAGCCCAAAAGATAATTTTTTGCTACCACACATCGACGTTTTAGTAAACAGTACAGCGGGGCATGCCTTGTTATCATTCATGGATGGCTTCTCCAGGTACAACCAGATTCTGATGGATCTCAACGACAGAGAAAAGACGATGTTCACCATGCCCTGGGGCACCTATTGTTATCGTGTGATGCTGTTTTGTTTGAAGAATGCAAGGACAACCTATCAGAGGGCTGCCACTACTTTACTGCATGATATAATACATAAGGAGGTCGAGGTATACGTGGATGATATGATAGTCAAGTCCAAGGATCAGGATGGCCACATCATAGCACTGTGAAAGTTCTTTGATATGATTCAAAAGTACAAGATGTGACTCAACCCACAAAAATGTGCCTTCAGGGTTACCACCGAAAAGATGCTCGGATTTATGATCACTTAACGAGGTACTAAAGTCAATCCTTTAAAGATCAAAGCAATTTTAGAAATGCCTCCTCCGAAGACCGAGCGAGAAGTCAGGGGTTTTTTTGGTCATATACAATTCATTAGTCGGTTCATCGCAAGATTGATAACTACCTGCGAGCCACTCTTTTGTCTGCTGAAGAAAGGAGTCGAGTTCAAATGACATCAGAAATGTCAAGATGCCTTCAATGCCGTACAACAGTACCTACAAAATCCACATGTTCTATCTCCTCCTGAACCTATAGGCCACTGATCCTCTATTTGTCACTGACTGATTCAGCTATGGGATGTATGTTGGCGTAAGAAGGTAAAACTAGAATCGAAAAGGCTGTCTACTACTTAAGCAAAAAGATGACAGGGTCAGAAATACGATACACACCACTCGAAAAGACATGTTAGCCCTTGGTTTGGGCTTCCTGAAAATTGAGACATTACATGCTATCTTTCACAGTGAATATCATCTCCCGGATAGACCCATTAAAATACTTATTTGAGAAGTCGGCATTGACAGGAAGGATGGCTCGATGGTTGCTATTGTATCCGAATTCGATCTCAAATATATCACTCAAAAGTCAGTTAAAGGCAGAGCAGTGGTAGAATTCCTAGCGGATCAACCAATTGAAGGAGGTGAGGACACAGAGTTCTAGTTTCCTGACGAACAGCTGATGAAAGTCGAGGATGACAAGTGGACTCTATATTTCGATGGCACATACAATTAGTATGGCTATGGAATAGGAGTCCTTGTCACTCCTGACGAATCACAAGTCCCTTTGTCTTTGAAGCTCAATTTTGAAGTTATCAACAATCAGGCTAAGTATGAAGCATGTTTAGCTGGATTGGAGACAGCCTTAGAATTAGAGGTAAGGAAGCTGGAAGTCATCGGAGATTTAGCACTGGTGGTTTCACTAGCGAGAGGAGAATGGAAGGTTAGGGACGTGACATTGATTCTCTACCATCAAGAGCTAGAGAAGCTGGTACCGTATTTCGAGTCAGTGATCTTTACCCATGTGCTAAGACTATATAACAAGTTTGACGATGCATAGCATCCATGATTGACATACCATCAGGAGTCAGAATGAGGCCCTTGATAATTGAACAGAAAAGAAAATCAGCATACGAGACGACGGCCGCGATCGAGGAAAGCACTGACGAACTTCAATGGTATTTCGACATCCAGAACTTCGTGGAGAAAGGAGAATATCTCAAGTTTGCCAATAAAAAGGATAAAAGGGAAATATGAAAACCATTTGAACAGTTTGTCATTTGTGGTGGAAGACTGTATAAACTAGGGCACTCTAGGGGCAATACACTATGTGTTAGCACTGAAGAAGGCCAAGAACTAATGAATGGGATACATGTAGGAGTCTGTGGGCCACATAAGAGTGGAAACATGTTAGCTAAGAAAATTCTATGACAAGGATACTTTTAGATGACAATGGAGACATACTGTATACAGTTCGTACGGAGATGTCATAAGTGTCAAATTCATGCAAACCTTATGCACATTTACCCGTCTCAGCTGTATAACCTAACGTTGCTGTGGCCATTCTCGGTATGGGGCATTAATGTGATCAGCAAGGTAATACCGAAGGCATCAAATGGGCATGAGTTCATCTTAGTGGCCATTAACTACTTTACCAAGTGGGTGGAAGTAGCCTCCTACTCAGTATTGAAAGACTCTCATGTTGCTAAGTTCGTCAAGTAAAACATCATTTGTCGATATGGAGTCCCCCATGAGGTTATCTCATATAATGGCTCACATTTTCAAGGAGTTGTCGTAGATCTTTTTTAGGAATACCGGATAGTCGCTCACAAATCCTCACCATATCGACTGCAAACTAATGGAGCAGTTGAGACAGCAAACAAGAACATCAAGAAAATTCTGTAAAAGACAATCAACTCGCATAAGGATTGGTCGAAACATCTACCATTTGCACTTTAGGGATACAGGACATTGATTAGAACTTCAACAGGAACTACGCCATACTCTTTAGTATACGAGATGGAAGCTGTGTTTCCCATTGAGGTGGAAATTCCTTCACTAAGTAGTGGCCGAGGCCATTATTCCAGAGGAAAAATGGCAGAGGAACCGAATGGAAGAGTTTCTCTTGTTTGATGAAAGAAGACTGCAGGCTCTGTTTCATGTACAAGGATACCAAAGGAGGATAGCTCGAGCATTCAATAAGAAGGTCAAGACCCAGGATCTTAGAGAAGGGGATTTGGTTCTTAAGGAAATTAGAGCTTCTATCTTTGACCCAAGGGGCAAGTTCAAAGCAAACTAGTCCGGACAATTTCTCATCATAACCATCATGACCGGTGAAGAAGTCATCATTATGGATCTGGATGGTAATGTGTTCTCCACTCTAGTAAACCTCATCTAGCTCAAAAAGTACTATCCTTGAGGTAAAAATAAAAATAAAATAAAAGCTCATTGAGTTGAAAATCGAAAAGGCAACTCAAGAAAAAGTTAGAGCAGCCCGTAAGGCCAAAACCCGAAAGGGTGTCCTTGGCAAAAGTTAGGGCATCACAAAAGGAGAGTGTCAATACCTGAGTGAAAACTAAGCACGAACTACGTTGTGGCCTGATTCCATCTTTTTGGGAGCGTAAACAGCTTCTTTTAAGAAATCCAATCACATTCTTTGTTTTTAACCATCTTTGAATCTGAGTAAAACCAATGCAAATTTATTTCTAGATTTTGATAATAAAGTCACTTAATTGAACCGAAAAACTTTGGATAAATTTTAAACCTTCTTTCATTACTTTAATTTGAGTTACAAAGTTTTGAGAATAAAAGGAAGGCATGCAAGTCCCAAACTCTATAAAAAAAAAGAAGAAAAAAAGAGAAAGCTATGAAATCTTTAAAAAATAGCAGAAGTCTTCAAATCTTCCTCCATTTTACTGCCTGTTTCCCTTCTTCTTTCTTCTCCCTATCTTGCATTAGACATATCTTGTACTCGACAGAAAGATCGGGACACTGCAACTCTTGCATCTCCATACGAGAACGAGTTAGCCAGGTATCTTGATACAATGCTAGAAATGAGGCCCGTAGTGCAGATGAAAATAAACGGCCTCAGATATTAGGAGGGATGATTTAACTATGACCGAACTATTGCATGATCTGATAGGGATAATAGAAAGTAATTTGACGTAGACCAATGAGGAGAACACCAGGGTGATTTATGGTAGTCAGAGTCGTGGCAGGGATTCACCACGAGGGGCACTGCCAAGTAATATCTGGGCTAGTCAGAGAAGAAAGGTACTACTGCCAGGCTACTTCAGTGTCGCATATCTGATAGTAGGGGCGATAAAGGAAAGTTGCAGCACTGTGTCTATTAGTAGGTGGTTTTTGCACAAGGTTTACTTTCTCCATCATCCAGATATGTGGCAAAGGTTAGATCAATAAGAGAAAAGCTTTCAATATGACAGAAGTATGATAAAGAGAAATGTTTGAGCTTACCTGAAGAAGCAAGGGGCTACCGGCAAAGAAGACAGAAGAAAGAGCATAACGACGCCGCAGCTGAAAGTCAAGGTCGCTAAGGTCGCCAGTAGGACGGAGCTTCCCAATGAGCCATGGAATGTCAAGGTAGTCACCCGATGTCAGAAGAGAAGCTTCCATCCTAGACAAACCATAGAGTTGCATCACCTGTTGCCGAACCGAAAGGGAGAAAGTGGGAACAACAACGGAGTTTAGCGGAGTTCGGTCCAAGATAGCAGCAAATTCTTCCACAGTGGGGCATAACTCTTCAAGACAGAACCGAAAGACATGGGACTGCGGATCCCAAAATCGAACAACAGCCTCCAATAAAGGTTCGTTAACCTTTACGGCCATTAGAGAAAACAAGGAGTATTTGCTGAAAGGAGCAAAGTTTAAGCACTCGATATAGAAGAATGCCTCAATCCATGAAGAAAGGGGACTAGCCATCTGGTTGAGGATAACAGAAAATGGGGCCTCTAGAGCTGTATTTATAAGGCATGAAAAGGCTGGAGATCAAAAAAAAGTAATAAAAAGTACAATCAATGTGGCGACCACCACCTTGGAGTGGGCGACCGCCTACTTTAAAGGGCACCATACATTGACATCATCCCTTTGACAAGGCGACCACCAGGTTAAAAGTGGCAACCGTCAATTTGGATGTGGCAATCGCCATGTTGAATATGGCGACCGCTATGTTAAAAGGTGGCGGGCATGTATCAGTTTGTGGATTCTACAGTTTGTGTAAATTTTTGACATGCATTCATGACAGTTTGAGTAGTAAGTACAAAAATAAACCATACAAGCAGATGAATATAAGGCAGTAAATGGAACGAAGACCCATAAATGCATCAGAAAATAAGATAATGTAACATAATGTAAACTAGGGCACCCAGGCCCAATAAACAATAACAAGGGCACGTAGGCCCATAAACGTATCAAGCTGGGGCACGCAGGCCCATGAAAACCAAAATGTACAAAAAAGAAAGTGTATCTAAATGTATCATCAAATAAAAGAAACTGGGGGGGTGGGGAAGCTCTCTCTCTCACTGAAGCCTCGAGCGGACCCGACAGGAGGAAGGACCAGCCTCGTCCGAACTGACATCTTCGGAGAGCCTTTCGATGTCATCGCTACCATCACCATCGCTGCAGGAGGAAGAAGATACAGCTCTGGAACGACTCCTAGTAGAAGAGACGGATCCTCTAGAGCGAGCCCGAGAAGATTCTTGGGAACCAAAACCTCAAGCTGGGGCTGGGGCTAACGCTGGGGCAGGGGCTGGAGTAGGAGACCTAATCGGAACCTGCAGCGATACTATGTCGGTAGCTGGAACTGGAGGCTGTCAAAAGAAAAGTAAGACTCAGAACAAAATAATGACAAAAAATTACAGAAAAATAGAGAAGAACATGCAAGCTACTTACAATGGCTACTGGCATGAAAGCAATGCCGGCTGCTTGCATCGAGGCATCCATCTGTTGGACCAGTGCCCTCAGGCCAGTGACCATCAGCATCATACGGTCCAGCCAAGCTTGGTAGATCTGAAAAGAATAAAAGAGAGCAGTTCAAGAAAACTAGACAGGTGAAAAGAGTAAGTAACTGAAGGAAAGGTAAAAGACAAACCTAGCCGATGTCAGCTCTGAACTCTGGTGCCGACAGAACAGGAATCGGCAGAGGAAAAGGGAAGTGATATTTTACGGTCTGGACATCCCATGGAATCTCTAGGCCCCTTATCTAGCCAATAGCATCACCAGCAGCAACAGCTCTGGTAGTAGCAGCTACAGCAGCACCGGCATCAGCATCCTCCGGTGCACGTCCTCTCTTTCTGCCACTAGGGGCAGTCGAGCAGGGTCCAAGTGGTCCCAACAAATGTGCCCAGGCCCAGGCTATGTAGTCCCCCTCTAGCACAAGTAGCTCCGCGACATGCGTCCCTACATCTCCAGGAGAAGGTCAACACGACCTAAAAGATCGGTCCGATGCATATGTGCTGGAGGGACCACTGATATCCTGAAGTGATCAAGGCCGAGCGACTGGCAGACCACTCGCTTGCCAAGATAGTACTCCCGACCAAATGAACCCTCTAGCAGGATCTGCCTCGAGGTAAGGTCTCGACTACGCATAAGATCTGCGCCGGCCCGATCCTCTACTCCCCGCCAAACATCCCAATAGACCTGCAGCAGTTTAAAGTACAGTACAATGGAATGAACAGTGAGCAGTGAATGCAGTACAGTATGATAATCAGTGTGCGGTGATCCATGTGAACAGAAATAGTGTAGTATTGTGCAGTATACAGTACAATGAACAGTGCAATGAATAGCAGTGAACAGAATGCAGTACAGTAAACTGTAAAATAGTACCTGGTCAGGGGTCAGTCGGTCTAAAGACACCTGAAACCGGTCGATTTCCTTTCCCCTAGCCTTCTTCCCCTACATCGCTCAGGACCACCGGGCTGTACAAGGAATGACTGAAGGGTCCGTTGAGGAGTTCGCCAAGACATGAAGCTCGAGGAACTCGTAAGTCCACAGTTGTAAAGAAAAGATGTCAGTAAGCAGATATTGGATAATAAATAACAGAAATGAATGGAAAATGCACATAAACTATATCATACCTCCAAGACCCTCAAGTATCCCCCTATGTTGAGCTCTTGGGGGAACCGGGTCAGTGTCTCCATGAAACTGTATAGGGTGCTGAGAGCAGCTCCTCTCCAGTCGAAAGAAGCAACCCAGTCAAGATGAGCCAGGGCATCGAGGTAATGTAAATGAATGGTGTTCTCCTTGTTCGAGAACAAGGAGGTACCGAACATATACATCAGAAATCCCCAGGCGACCTACTCAAACTGGTGGGGCTCGGTGTAGTGGAAATATCTGAAGCGCTCGAAGAACCATGTATATCTGATGTTGTCTCTGTCCATCTGCGTAGGGATAGCTCCGTGAAAGTACATCAGCGCGTTAGCAGACCGAGCGATGGAGGGATCAAATGGAATAGGGGCACCGCTGACCCAGATGCTAGTGATTGGAGAGAAGTCCAGAGGTATCAGGGTAGCCTCGAACGTGGTGAAGTGGAAGGTGTTAGTGGTATCCCACAACCACTCAGCCAGAGCTGTCAACCATACCCGATCGTTGCTCGTCCTACCCAATAAGGGTATGAACCGAGCAAACCCAGAGGCATCGATATAAGCTCGACTGGGAGCAGGAAGGGTATCATACCACTCCAACACCTCCCCGGAGGTGAAACCTCCAAAACCTCTGATGTAATGGCCAACCTGAAAAGAATAAGACAAGCAGAAAACATATAAAGAACAAATCAAGCAAGAGACATGCAGAAAATGGCTGAAAACAATAAAAACCCAAGGTTTATGTGTGTGTGATGACCATTCAGTTCTTTCCAACCCTAGACAAACTAGACACCCTAAGCCCTGGTATGCCATGCAAATCTCTCAAGCCCTAGACAAACTAGGCACCGTAAGCCCTGGTGAGCCAGGCTAATCTTTTAAGCCCTAGACAAACTAGGCACCCTAAGCCCTGGTACACCAGGTAAATCTTTTAAGTCCTAGACAAACTAGGCACCCTAAGCCCTGGTACGCTAGGCAAATCTTTCAAGCCCTAGACAAACTAGGCATATACAAACTAGGCACCCTAAGCCCTGGTGATCCAGGCAAATCTTTCAAGCCCTAGAATACAAGGCACCCTACGCCCTGGTGCGCCAGGCAAATCATTACAACCCTAGGTTCATGTGTAAGTGACGATCCTTTGATTTTTGCACATCCTAGTAGAAGACTAGGAACCAGAAATCCTAGTGCATCAGGCAAACCTCTATCATTTTGTGTTAATATTCTTCACGAAAATCAAAAATAAAAAAATCTTTGTGTTTTGCCCTTTTGCCCTAATTTTTCTTAATTTTCTAAGATTTTTCCAACATTTTTTTCTAGGATTTTCTTTGATTTTTCTATGATTTTTAAAAAAATTTCTAAGATTTTTGAAAATTTTGCCTTAATTATTCCTCGACTTCCTAAGACCTTCCCTAATTTTTTAGGATTTTTCTTTAATTTTTTAGAATTTTCTAAAAAATTTTCCTAATTTTTTAAGACTTTCGAAAAACAATTCTTATTTTTTAGGATTTTTATAAAAAAATTTTTATTTTTCTAAGATTTTTGAAAAATATTTTCCTAATTTTCTTAGAATTTTTGTAAAGTTTTTCTTATTTTCCTAAGATCTTTGAAAAAAAATTTCCTAAATTTTCTAGACCTTTTTGAAAAATTTCCTTGATTTTCTTTCTCTTAATTCTCTAAGATGTTTTTTAAGTTTTTGTGATTTTTAGAAAATTTGCTCTAGATTTTAGGATTTTCAACAAAAAATTCCTCTAAATTTTTTGAATTTTTGAAAATTTTCTCCCCTTAAATTTTTTATGTCTAGTCCCAAAAACAAAAACAAAAATTCCTCCCTTTGATTTTTATGTTCAACCCTAAAAATAAAATAAACAAAAATCAACCCTTTAGTTTTTATGTTTTTCGTAAAAATAAAAAAAAATCAAACCTTTTATTTTGTAATTTTCGGTGAAATAATCACCTTTTTTATTGTTTGAATATGAAACCCTAAGCGCTAGTGCCCCTACTATTTTTATCTCCATTGCATAAGTACCTAAGTTAAGATTTTTAATACAAATCTCACAGCAATCATCATCAATCATCATCAAACATCATTCATCATCATCATATAAAATCACATCATCATATCATGTGAGGGATCCTAGGCATTCGTCTACATTTGATATATCATAAAAACATACTTTGATAATTGAACAAGTTTGGGAACTTGCCGATGGGCGCTGACGAGAGATATGCTGGTCTGGCTCCCAAAGAAGTACGTCAGCGGCGACGAAATCAATAAGCGGCTCGTAGCACCGCATCCTACACGGAAGTAAACGGTGGGGAACTGGAGCGTAGATGTGCAGGTCGAAGGGTACTGGATGGCCCTCTCCAGCATTAGAATCCAGGAAGTCTGCCATCGCGGCCTTAGCAGCAGCATCTGCAGCTGCCTGAGCCTCGGCAGCTGCTCATGCCTCCTCCTCGGCTGCACGGCGGGAGGAATGCTCCGCCTCAAACACGAGGGCATCCATCGCACCCAGCGCAGTGGAAGATTGAGTGGTGGTGACCCCGCCAGCGGGATGGCTGGAAGTCGTGCCTCCTAGAGTCCCCATGACGGAGCTCTCACTAGCGGACGAGCCTCGGGTAGCTCCTGTAATGTCCTTGAGATGTCCGTGCCCCGCAATAATAAGGATAGCAAAGGGAAAAGCTTTAAAAGCTAAAAGATCAAGAAGAAGAAAGGGGAAGTTTGAGAGAGGTTTGGGAGAGTAAGGGAGGCTAGAGAGAGAGTGCGTATGAGAAAATGAGACCACCCCGCGCGCCTTAGAGGACCATATGCACGTTTGGAAGTGGCGGTCTCCACCATCCATTACAGCGACCGCCAGGTTTTTCAAGGGCCACATGGCGACCGCCATGTTATAAGGGTTTCTATCCGGCGACTGCCATCTCCGAAGGGTTTGGTCTAAGCGGCCGCCAACATGTCAACAGTCACGTCACATCAATCTTGGCAACCGCCATGTCAGAACATTATTATAGGGCTTTGGGGTTTTAAGGGGCTGTTTGGGGGTCTTTTATTATTTGCACATGTTTATTTTTTCTTTTGGTGTGTTTATTGTATTTATGTGTTTATTTATTTTAAGTGTGCATATTGACTTCATATGTGTTACTTTTAAAAACTTTTTTATTAGCAAAAATAATTTCCATATATATATATATATATATATATATATATAATTTCCCTTAAAAATAATTTTTAATTTTCCTTATTTTGCGTGTGTATTTTCTTGAGGTCTTTTAAAATCTTTGGGGTTTTCCAAAAATATTTTAGGAAAATTTTTTTGTTTAGTTTTTCCTCCGATAAATTTTATTTTAACCCGTAACTTGATTTTTAATTATTTTTATTCCACGCTTCGTTCAGAATTGTTAGTTCTTAAACTCAATTCGTGGTCTCTCTTTATAATAAATTTAACTTTAAGTCGTAACTTGGTTTTTAATTATTTTTATCTCGCGCCTCGTCCTGAAATTTTAGGTCTTAAATCGACTTAATAATTCGTGGTTTCTCCTTCTGATAAATCTAGTTAAAAGTCGTAACTTGGCTTTTAATTATTTTTATCTCGCTTCCGATAAATCTAGTTAAAAGTCGTAACTTGACTTTTATTTTTTTTATCCCTTTCGATAAATTTAATTTTAAATCGTAACATAACTTTTAATTATTTTTATCCCGCGCTTCTTCCCGAATTTTTAGGTCTTGACTCAACCTATTAATTCGTGGCTTCTCCTTCTGTTAAATCTAGTTAAAAGTCGTAACTTGGCTTTTAATCTCGCTTCTGATAAATTTACTTAAAATTCGTAACTTGATTTTTAATTATTATTATCTCCTTCGATAAATTTAATTTTAAGTCGTAAATTGAATTTTAATTATTTTTATTCCGCGCCTTGTCCCAAATTTTTAGGTCTTAACTCGATCTATTAATTCATAGTCTATCTTTCCGATAAAATTAATTTTACGCCGTAACTTAGTTTTTAATTATTTTTATCCCGCTCTCATCCTGAAATTGTGAGGTTTTGACTCGACCGATCAATTGCCTTCCCGGTTAAGATAATTTCTTAGATCTTAACTCGATCCTTTTAATTATCTTATCCCCAGCCAAGTCTTTTGATCTTGACTCGATCTCTGACTTGTTTATTTGTGCTCCTTTTAGATCTTGACTCAATCTTTAGGATCTGCCTACATCATTCCAGCATCTGCTTCATGTTAGCATCTGCATCATGTATTCCTGTCATTGCATCCTTGCATTTTACCTCGTGAACTACGTTTTGGTCTGATTCCTAGCAAAGGGGTACGTAGGCAGCTCGATAAAAATTCGGGTACAACCAACATCATACGCATGCTTGTATGTTTGTGGCCTAAAATTGACGGCTCGGTCAAATGAATGTTGTCTCTGAATTTTTGATACAACTTGCATCATGCGTTGCTATGCAAGTTATATCAAAAGGGGGCAACTGTAGACACCCCAATTTGATCCCGCCCAATCTTAGGTGAATCCGATGATAAAAATAATTAGAATTGTGCCTTAATTCGATCCTCTAGAAATGATCCAAACTCGGAATTTGAACCCAATCATCAAAACCATCAAACCAATAAAAATTATGTTGAACCACCAATAACTTGCTATGCAAGTCATTCCTAATGTGGCGACCGCCATGTTCATTGAGGCGACCGCCAATAGAACCTCTTGAAAATCCTAGCCAAAAGTGGCGGCCACCACCTCCAACCTTGCGACCGCCAACTTACACTATGGCAACCGCCAATAGAACCTTGTGGAATCTTTTCAAACATGGCGACCGCCAACTCATAACATGGCGACCGCCAACTCCAAATGGCTTGACATGTCCCAAAACGTGGCAGTATCTCATTGGTTGAATAACTTTATAAATACGGTACCCCAGCGTACGTTTTTAGGACAAAATTTAAGTGAGAAGTTTAGTGAGAGAAGCTCTACCGAGTTACCGAGCAATCCGAGCCCCGACGCTGAAATCCTGCCAAAGTATCGAGAACCGAACCTCTCACCGATAATGAAATCCCATCTTAGATCATTACCTGAGGATCAAATTGCCATTCCCCGACTCGAGGATTCCTTAGCAATCCAAATATTTCGTTTCGATCCCTGATCTTTCTAACTCCATTCCTTCTCTTTTGGAGTGATTGGGTTACGTTCAATTTCACTTCATGTATTTCATTTGCTTACATAGTTAACTTTGTTTATTAGTTAGTTTTCCTCATATAATTTAGTCCTTTTAACTAATTTCTTAGTTTACATATCCACACTAAGCACATTGTCTCTTTTTTTTAATTAATTCATCAATTAGTGCTAACATAATTTGACGATACGACTACACAATGTCCTTATTGCTATAATACGAGCACTGACATATATATGGTTGTAATTGTCAATACTACACCTATTTAATACTAATTTTTCTTTTAATGTTAATTTAGTGTTTCTATTACTAGTATCTTATTTCTTTTCATTTTAATATTAGTTAATATCTAATGTTAATATTTCTCTTCTTTTCTTTTCCTTGTAATGTAGCTTTACTTTTAAATGCTCCATTTCTTTTTCATCATTTTAATGCTAATATTCTATTTTATTTTCTTTTCTCTTATTATTAGCTTTGATTTTTTTAAAATATTCTACTTAGTATTTCTTTTCTTATAAAGTTTATTTTCTTTTTCTATAGCTTTATTTTTTCTTTTATAGTACTTTTTTTATTCTTTTATTTTGTTAAACTCAAAAATCACAAAAAGGCTTTTAAACTAGATTTCATTTTTAAGTGTAATTTTCTTTTCTTTCGTTTTTTTTTATTTTTGTCTCTTTAAAATGTAAATAATTAATTTTTTTTTTTGTTAATATAGCATTTTTCTAATCTCTTTTCATTATAGTATAAGTTTCTTTTCATAAGATTTTTATGCATCTTTTATTTTATATTTCTTATTTCTTTTATTAATTCATCATGTTGACCTAGTTTGTTTTGATAATATGCCTGTCCTAGTTAATTTCTTTAAAATTGTGATTAGAATAATTTAGTTTATTTTGTAACAAATCATATTTAGATAATTTTAGCATATTTTTGTTCTTTTATGCAAATCATGACATTTAGTTTATTTTAATGAAATTACACACGGGTGTGCTCAATGTATCCTTCAGTTAGAAATCGCATGCTGTAGGATTTAGGATTTTATTTCATTACTTGTTTTATTTGGCGTTCTATATACCTATGTTATGTATTTTCATTGTTTGATTTTGGATGTTCCCTATTTGCCTCAACTTTCTTTATTTGCATGCATTTGAGAAATTCTATTAAAGAACCAATGATTATATGTAGATGCCAACCTTATTGTTGGGCGAACGGGGTGCCTAACACCTTTTCCGATTCATACCTTAGCCCCCGAACCCTTTTTCTCTGGTTAAACGTTTTAAAGATCAGTAGCTATTTTTGTTTTTCTTAGTTTTTCTCAAAAAATAAAGTGGCGACTCCATTTTTAACAAAAAAGAGTTTTCAAAATTTAGTTTTCAAGGTGTTAAAATATTTTTCAAAACATTCTTTGAATTCTCATATTTTTTACCATTTTCAAAAAAATTCTAAAATCTCGAGGCCACAGGCGGAAGTGCCTCAAGCTAATCGTATGGGAAGGCAACCGCTACTTCTTCTTCTTCTTCATCGACTTCATCATCAGCATCGAAATCTTCCTTGTTCAGTTCTTCATCTGCCTCCACCTCATCACCTTCGTCTTCTGGGTTGGCCTACCATTTCTCCAGAAAAACCCACACTAAAGGGATGGTATCGATAGGTTCTTGCTCCTCCACGGGTATCTCCTCCGGATCCTCTTTCGGATCTTCTTCGGGATTTGAGTCTTTAGGTTTCGATCGACTGGGCTGGGTGATCCGGTCGACTAGACTGGGTGATCCAGTCGACTGGGGTGGCAGTGTGTGCATCCAGTCGACTGGGGTGGCAGTGTGTGCATCCAGTCGACTAGATTGGGGTATCCAATCGACTTAACCCCTCTAATTTACCATGGTCTATAAATATCAGAAGCCTGGTGAGATTTTAGAAATCCTTTCTTCTTGGCTAAATTTCGTTTTCTCTACCTTTCCTCTAGATTTTAATGGGCTCAGGGCTCAATTTTCAGCGATCAGATAGCTGATCCTTGATGTTGGTGCTGGAGATTTTGCATCTAACCAGACAGAATCGCATTTTGTCGAGGTTTATTTTTTGAGGTATCGAGCTTTTGGCTCAACGAGGTGGGATCCTAAACTATGTTGTGTTTAAAGGGTGCTTCGTGCAGTTATATGCTTTTTCACTAGTTAAAAATGCTTTAAATGTTATATTTTATGTTTAAACCTTATTTGTTCGGATAAAAAGCATGTTTTGTGCTTTTCTTGGTTTTTAACATGATATGACTTGTGGATATCCGTGGTTTTCAAAAGGTGGTTTTGAAAATGGAGAAATCTAAAAAATCGTGTTTTGAAGGTTTAGAGCCAACCCTTGGGTTAAGTCTCAGATTTGTAATATTTTGATAAAAATGGTGGAAACATTTCTTGGAAATGTTTTTATTTGATCTCCATGCTTGATGGATGGATCTTTTATACATGTTTAATGTATAATTGTTCGAAATATTTTCGTAGTCGAGCTATGGGTTTGGAGAGAGGAACCTTTTGGGTTGGACTCGGCATGTGTATTTTGATGTAAAATCAAAAGGACCAATTTTGGGATCTATCGATCGAGCAAGTTTGGGCACGAGTTTCTCCATGGTGAGAGATCAGAAAACTACACAGATTAGGTTTCTCTGCCCGCTGGCTAGTGAACCGGGAAAGAAATTTAGTCATGTCAAGATATAAAAAGTTTTGTTACTTACTGGGGCCTGTATGGCCAAGTTGATTATAATGCTACTTAGGTCTATATGCTCGTCCGACGTTGGTACCTATGTTTACAAACTACGAGTTGGTAAATCACGCGGATGTGCTGATGACGAGTGTGTGCGTGCGTGTGTGCATGTTCTCTCGGCTATGTGATCCGAGTGTGAGATAACGTTTTGGTTACTGTTTCTCTTTAGCTGTTAAACGTTATTTGCATTGTTGAAATGCTTGGTTTTGAGGATAAAAAACTTTTTTGAGACTTATGGGAGTCAGATGGAAAACTTAAGAATTTTATGAAGTAAAACCATTTTGAGGCTCATATGGTTGAGTCAAATTTATGCTATGTGATTGCATATCCTACTTTACGACTATATAGTATGTTTCTATTGGACTTCAACTCATGTTGTGGCACTTTGTTAAAAATCTTTTTCAGGTGAACGCAGTCCTGTAGGTTGACCTTGAGGTGACTGATGACAAAATGCTTTTGTTTGTCCTTGTTAGGTAGTTTATACCTTTGTTTATGGATCATGTTGTTCTTAATTGGAAAGCATATATAATTCTTATGGTTGTATGCATGATTTATTGCTTTTGAGAGAACCATGGATTGGTTGTTATTTTTCGTAATTTCTTACTATGCGCTTTGTTGCTTGGTTCAACAGTTTATAAAAAAAAGAGGATTTTCAAATGGTTTATACTTCATATGAACTCTTGTGCTCGATGGAAATTTTAGAACGGCTTACACATCTTTAAAAAAAGATTTTTCTTTATCCAAAATGTATATTTTGTTTTAAAAAGGCTTGGCTTCTAGGGCCTAACCGTAATCTCCTGAGCTACTCTTTTAAATCAAATAAACCCTCGATAGTACGTTTTTACAAAGGTTTTAGTCTCGTTTTGGCTTTAAGGTTTTCATCCCTTTGCATTTGAGCAGTTTTGGTGGTTGTTCGTGTGCTTTTCGCATAACCCGAAGTTTGTTGCATGATAACTTGGTATCAGAGCTCTAGGTTCAAATACCTAAGAGCCGTGGAAAGAGGGTGCGTCACCTTGTGAGGAAAGATGTGTGTGTGCTTGGTTACCTGTGTTTATGTTTTAACATGAGCATGTTAGCTTGTTGAGCATGATAGTAGTCGGATGCTATGTATACGTGAGTATAAAGGTTGGACTTTATGATTGATTAGTCTTGCCGTCGGGTGTTTGGATTAACAAACTTGAGAGCCAAGTTAGAAATGCATTTAGCTAACGTGATTTCTAGCAGAGAATCTAAGCAGGTTATCCAAAGTGACGTGTCATTCTTGTCGGTTCTCCTCGGTATGTGTGATAGGTTGGCATAATCATTTTGGCTATGTGCTAGCATGAGTATGTGATACGTGTTAGAAATAACATGATAGGTTGCTGTGTTCTATATCGCTTTTATATATGAACTGTATATCCTTGGCGACGACGAGACTGTGATTTGGGTCTTGGATGTGTGACTCAGTTACAGTTGGTTGCTGAAAGGAAAAGTTTTGGGCTGAGTGTCGATCGCTTCGTGCGTTGTGAAACTCATAGGTGAGTTGGGGTTAGCTGCATGAGACTGGCTTGTATGAGCAGAGTTTTGTTTGGGTACAGTTGAAGCATGGTTAGTGGTTTGGTTTTGGTAGATGGCTTCTCTTGGGAGTATGTTACCGGAAGTTGTAGTTGTGTATAGATAGCCTTGTGAGTAGGGGCGATGAGGTGTCGGAGACCCTGGAAAATTATTTATTATGATTGGATTTGTGGATAGTGGTGTTCCATTTTGGTTAAGGTTTGGTGTATGTGATTTTGGCCGTGTGATAGATTTGGTACGTTGTGATCCATACTATGTCAAAAGTTGTGTACTCAGGATGGGGTATATACTGAAACATAGTAGATGGGAGCATAGTGATCTTTGGCCGGGCATATGTTGAGGTAGCAGAACGTAAGTGGTTCTAGGAATATCCCTTTCTAACAGGGTGTTATTAGTAGTCAGAGTAGTATTTGATGATGACCTCAGACGTGGTATACCTTATTAAGGTTTGAGAACTGAGTTACGAGTGAGTAAGCTCGAGGGTATGGAGACGAGTATGAGTTTTAGTTATGCAGGACTGATTATGGGTTGCAGTTATGTGTTGGAATGTGTAAGGGTTCATGTTACAGTTCTAACATGTGACGAGTATCAGTTTTATGGGATTCCTACGAGAATGCAAGTTCGTGGTTTGGTCGTTATCTTAGTAATTAGGAGCTCGTGTTTGGAAATCGTGCTAGGTGCATGAGGTTTGAAAAGACGGTAGAAGGGTTTGATAGTGTGGTTGACTTAGTGCTGTTACGGTGTACTCGAAGTGCGATATGTCTGGAGGTCGTTGATGTTCGACCTTAGGTTCAGAGGTGGGTATGTTGTTTGCCCATGGGAATGAAGTGTGGAGTGATAAGGTTCAGCAGTGGACCGTCTGGTTTAGTTAGCCTGGGACGATAGGCGAGGAATCGTAAGTTACGATGTTTATGATCGATGTGTGCTTTGAGAACGAGAGTGCAGAGGTGTCTACATGGTTATATGAGTTATTAGTAACTTTGGATGGAAGGCCTCAGGATAAGATTTCCTTTGTTTGACGTTGTGTGCTTTCTATGTGAGCTGCTTAGACAGTGGGCTCGAGGCCGTGACGTAGCCATGGTTTGCCTAGCAGGAGTTAGGTGAGTAAGCGCAACCTTGTGAAGAGAGATTTTGGCGCGATGAGAATGTTGGTGTTGTGCCTCTGTGTGTGACAAGCTTATAGTCCTATGGGACGTGTTGTACAAGGTATGAGAATTGATGATGCTCGTGTGTATGTGAACGAGGTCTAAGAGTTGAGAGCGTGGTGTAGCAAACGATCTGAGTATTGTGATTAGGGTTGTCGGCAGCTGTTTGACGGTGGTTGATGTGGCCTCAAGATAAGACCTACAGGGTTCTTCGGGGGCCAAGTGTTGATGAGTATGGGGAGTACGCTGAGGTTGGGTCATGGTTTCTTATTGACGCTTTTATTTTCTCTGGATGGAGAGAGAGTTCCCTTGTAGATAGTTATCTGGTGTGTATTTGGTACGATCTGTTTCATCTTGGTTGGATGGAGATACCGGGATCATAACCGGTTTAGACTTGTTGTGTTTTGAGATTGTAAAATCTCTGTGGATCTTCTATCAGTATTCGTGTTGAGATCCTTGGAGTTGTGCCTTGGAAATTTATATCACCCGGATTGGGTGATTGTTGGACTAATTATTCGTGGTTTCAACAAATGGTTAAACCATTTGGGTTGTGTTCCCTGTGAGGTCGAGTTGGTAGACCGGGAATGCTTGTTCTTATAGACAAGGGAATTGGTGTTGAGACGCAGAGTTCCCTTCTACAGTGATCAGCTGAGGATCGTTAACCATTGTGTGCAGCTTGTTCTAGACTATGTGGGTTTGGTTATACTCTTAGCTCTTGGCAGACTGGGAGTTTTATCAAAAAAGTACGGCTGTGAAATGCTTATGGTGGGTTTCTGATAGACTTTGGTGAGCCTGGATCTGGTGTTCTGTTCGGAGCTTGGAACTGTTCAGAGTTCTTAGAGTCGAGGAGTGATCATCGACTGTGGTAAGTGTTGTGTTTTGGCATAACCATTATTTGAATGGTGATCCCGAGAGTATGGTAAGGTATAGATCAGGAGGGATTCGATGTTTGAGAAGCCTTAGTTGGCGTGGCTTGTTCAGACTGACGTGATTGTTTGATTGGAACAGAAGGGCCGTGATGAGTTCTATATATGAGGAGATTTCTAAGTGTAAGAAGAAAGTCTTGGTTGGTGTCTTGGGTTCGAATATTATGCTATTGTAGACTCAAGGAATTGAGGTATGAGTTATAAGATGGGGTTGATGTTGGATGGCAGTCATCATGTTCGCCTTGTCAGATGACGGTGGTCATATATGATCTGAGGTTGATCTGTAGCCTTAGAATCAATGATTTGATGGTGAGATGGTGAGTTGTGTAGTGACGTGCTATTGTACGGGACACACGATTGGGTTTGTGTAGGTTATTGGATACTTACGAGATGTTCTGTTTGCGTGACGTGGCTGGTCGAGTGACTCGTTTAGGTCAAGTGCCTTTGTAGCTGTGATGCCAGATTAGTTTTTAGTTGTGTGAAACCTTGTTTGGGACAGTGGTGTGTTACCTAGTGTTCCTCTAGGATGAGGATTGTGGTTAGTGATGGAAGATCGGATAGAGAATGAAGGTTTAGAGGGAATACATTCTTTGGTATTCCAGGTGAGTAAGTGCACTTCTGTCTAGAGTTGGATGTTTGTGTTGTTGCTCGTGGATGGGCGTCGTGTCAGCTACGTGATGGCATTGTTAGCATCGGTAGGGTAATGATGTGGTATCAAAGTGTGACGCCCCGTCCTTCGGGAACGTCGGGACATGCGTAACTATAAATAAGGGAAATATTCTAGGCAAGCATTCATAATTACATATGATAATTACTACATCATTAACGATTTAGAATTTGTTCAAAACACATAATAATTACAGTCATCCAGAAAATTTAACAAAAGTTATAATATGTCCGTGGAAAAACTGAATAAAAGGTCAAAAGAGAATATTCTACATCTTCAAGTTGCGTCGTTGGGGTTAACCGGCTCCTGCCACTCTCCCCCTTCTTCGAAGTCTTGTTCCTCAACGAACACGCCTTCCTCAAATGGTCCTTCTTCTTCACCTGTGGTATGAATGCCATTAGCCAGAGTCTAGAAGCAAATTTCTTAAACCGTCTAACAAACTCACAACAAAATATCTAACAATACATATTGTATAATACCCAATACTATTTTAAAGGGCAAAGAGATAGACAATTTATCATTTTCAGCAGGGCAAGCACATACAAGAACAATTGTGTGGGTGCGTGATGCAAATGAATACAATGCAGTTGCCCAGCCTGACATATAATTAGAACAATATCATGAATTCCACGCTGAGAATTACAGAGTAGACTTGATGTGTAACACCCCGGTACAGACTCTAGTTGTAGCAACCTGATTTATAACGACCAATGTAGCGATTCAACCCAAACCCAAGCATTAGCGATGGTTAGTTGACAAGATCTTAGGTCGCTAAAAGGATGGTAACCCTAACTCGGCCCGAAAACCCTAATTTGATCCGAAAATCCTAAAGAGACCAAATGCTCAGAGGCAAACCCTAATACTTAGAGAAGACACCTAACAACCTAAATTAAATAAATAACATGAAATATTAGATTAAAAATAAAAAATTCTCATAAGTAGGGTAAAATGACCATTTTGCCCTTAGTATTGTAAAAAGTCTTAAAAATATAAAATTTGATCCATGGATACCCTAAATCAGATATTTAAATACAATTAAGTAATAAAAGATAAAATAACATAAAAAAAAGGATAAAAATGCCCTTAGTGACTGGCCACATTGGAGTTTGTACCCAAAAAGTGACTTTTTTTTGCCTTTTTAAGCTTAAAAATGAAAAAAAATTGCATAAATTAAGCATTTTAAGACCCAAGATTTTTTATACATGTAATATACATAATAATATAATAATATAGATTAATGAAAGTAAACAAATTATTTTTTAAGGTCTCTACACAATAAATAAGTCAAAAAGTCAATTCTTGTCAAACTAATTTAAATTGACTTAAAAGGTTACACCTATTTAATTAATATTTATAAAAATTATGATAATTCATGGGAAGACTAAATTAATTATAAATACATTGATATAATAGGTTCTAGTAGGTTTAGGCACTAAAAAGATACATAAAATTAATATTTTATGCATATTCTTCCACAAAATTGTACTAAAACTTAATTTAAAACCCAAATTAAATGCAAAAATCAGCTTTTTAGTCTCCCAAACATGACTGGCCGAAATTTACTTGCCCCAAGTCTGAACATATATCTCTCAAACCACTCTCACTTCCCATGCCACCAATAAAATTGAAAAAAATTCAATTTAAAGCTTTATTGCAATTATTATCTTCCATTATAATTTTTTTTTAATAAAAATAAGACATAACCCCCTATTCTCTTCAAACACATTCGGCTGAGAGAGAGAGTGAGACAGGGAGAGCAACCACAAAAATATTTTAAGTGCTCTAAGAGATAATAAGGAAGAAGGAAGAGGGAACAAGGAGGAATTGAGAGGGAAGCACTAAAACTAAGTCCATTCTCCTTCAATCTTTGTAGCATCAAAAGAGGTAAGTAAACTCTCTAAAACCCTCAAATATTTTCTCTTAAGATTGTTAGGGTTGGTATACTGAAAATCATATTTTTAGTATTTAATTTTATTTTAATAAAATTAATTTTTCATTTTATGAGAATCTTTATGAGTTATGTATGCATATCATTTCTTTGTTATGTATGGATGTCCAATAGTCTGTATAGTATTTAATCTGGTGTGTAGAGTACAGTTTAC
The DNA here is from genome assembly GCA_032270985.1 of Heliamphora pulchella. NCBI lineage: Eukaryota > Viridiplantae > Streptophyta > Magnoliopsida > Ericales > Sarraceniaceae > Heliamphora > Heliamphora pulchella. Next base: position 35,923 of record JAULJZ010031172.1, read on the forward strand.
ACACAGAATATCAAATTTTAAGTTTTTACAGAATATAAATTTTATGTTCATAGTTTAGATAAAAATGGACATACCATCGGTATGACTGTGGCACAGAATTTTAGTAGGTCTGTTTTCGTAACAGGAAACAGATAATAGCGTCGTCTATTGTTTCGACACTACTACAATAATGATAAAAATCTCACTTAAAAAATCAAAAAGATCTCAGTTTCTAATTAAAGCGTGATTAAAAAATAAAAAATTTTATAATCTCAATTTTTAATAAACTGAGATTATATATATTTTTAATCTCAGTTATTAAAAAATAAAATAATCAATTAAATTTTTAATCTCAGTTTTATTTTTTAAACAAGATTAAAAATTATAAATCTCATTAAAAATATGTAAAACAAAATTAACAGCCCGATGACAGTCCTTCCCTCACACGACTCAAGCTGAAGCTAGCCCTAGCGCTCTTTCCCTCTGTCGTCTTCTCTCCATAGTCTCAGCCCACTCACGCTACCGCCGCTCACGCAACCGTCGCTTGCCGTCGTCGCTCACGCCACCGTCGATAAGAGTCGTTCCAGTTCATGCCACCGTCGATTGGAGTCGTTCCGGTTCACGCCACCGTCGATTGGAGTAGTTCCAGTTCACGCCACCGCCGATTGCCGTCGTTGATCTTTCACCCATGTGAGTTTCTTTCTTTTTCTATATCTCTATATTTACGTATAGATATATGCATTCTCAATTTGAAACCCTAGATTGTTTTATTCAACAAAAAGGAAAGGTTGTATTACAACTCCCTTCATAATCAAGAGAAACAGAGGGTGTTTCATGTCCCTGTTAACTGCAAAAAATAATTATTCATCACTCTATTGATGTATAGTTATGTATCCTCATGTATAGTTATATATATGTATCCTTATTCTTTTAGATGTTTTTTCTGGGCCATGTTTACTTATTTTGTAGAGTTGGAGATAAAGAAAATGTGGTAGCTATATCATGTTATGTGCTCCCCTGATTGTTTGATGAATGAATGTGCTTAAATTAGGCCATGTGTTGCTACTGTTGTGCAAAGAAGTTCTGAGATGCAAAGCTGAAAATTCTGAGATGCATGACTAAATTAGGCCCCTTTTGGTTAGTTTGCAAAGCTTATCCCATAAATTGTGTATGGAAGGAAGGAAATGATTTGTTATGTTTGTGCAGCATAGCTTGCTAAAAGGGGTTGGTTAGTATTTGAATTTTCTCTGTTGAGTTTAGTTTCAACACTAGTTAGTTCTTTTCTTTTCAATTTCTATTTCGGTGGATATATGTCTGGGTTATGGTCCCTTGCATTACATGAAGATGGTATTGTTCATATTGTCATGTACAATGACACATTTTAATGTTTAATTCTCTTTATTTTTGTGAGTTGGTATTGTTCAAGAAAGATCACTTATTATGTACTTACACTAAAGAACATTGTCCGACCTGAAATTGGCAGCTTAAAATGATAATGCGTAATAAACACTTTAACAAATGCAGAACACTTTAGGTAATCTAATTTCTATTAATCTATTCGTTGTTCAATAGCGCAAGGAGCAAAAAGTGCACAAAAGAAGTTGGGAGTGCAATTGTAACTTTTGTATCATGCATTAAAATCAACCTTTCTGGAGGTTAGTCACCATCAACACAACTATTTTTCACTCCCAAGCATATTCTTTTCATTTACCAAATAGAGGGAACAAATTATGTAATTATATTTTCTTTTTTGCTTGATGTCGATAGGCTACAATGAAAATTGATCCCTCACTTCCTAGATAAATGCATAGGCAACAATTTAAC
>JAULJZ010031173.1:0-15085 GCA_032270985.1 Heliamphora pulchella
GCCTAATTAGGGCTGCATTCCCAAACAACCCGACTCGCCAACAACGCCTCGTGGTGCGACAGGGTCTGAGCACGACGGGGCTCTCACCCTCTCTGGCGCCCCTTTCCAGGGGACTTGGGCTCAGTCCGCCGCTGAGGACGTTTCTCCAAATTACAATTCGCATAACAAAGATCATACGATTTTCAAGCTGGGCTATTCCCGGTTCGCTCACCGTTACTAGGGAAATCCTTGTAAGTTTCTTTTCCTCCGCTTATTGATATGCTTAAACTCAGCGGGTAGTCCCGTCGTACCCCCGCCTTTGTTTAGGCTCATTTTTTTTCAGATCCTTGTTATACCCACATGAGCTAGTTTTTTATCGTTATGCTGCCCATTTTTTTCTTAGAATTCTAGATTAAACCAGTCCTCCTAGCCTAGTTTTATTTTCTTACTAGAGTACTGCCCATTTCTTCACCAGAGTTTAGTCAAACCTGTTCAGTTGTTATGCTGCCAATATGAGCCCGATAGGGGCATTGTTATAGCTTCCGTAATTATCTGCTTTTGGTTTGCTATTTTGGATATCTGGGATATTTGCTATCTGTCATCGGAGTTCTTAACTGGGAAATATTTGATGCTGGTTATTTTGCTTTCGGGATCCAGGTTTTCTTCTGGTCTAGATCATTGAGCCGAGAAGAGCACAGTCGACACGTGTCTGGCAAGATTAGTGACGGGCAGACTCTATAAGGTATTTGAACAGCCAACTGAGCCAGCTGAAATGGCAAAGAATGAGGTCAACTTAACAGCTCTGATGAGAGCTATTACTGAGATACAAAGAGCTATGGAGCAATAGACCCAAGCTCAAAACCAATGTCAGGCGCAGATCTGGGCGATTTAGGCCCGTATGCCTGTTGTGAATGGATAGCCGGATGACACAAATGAGAACGAAAAAGACTTTTGGGACGATAACTAAGGACTGGAGGTACCGCAAGTTGCTGTGCCACCTCAGGTTCCCCGCCCGATGGTGGTAGAAGAAGAAAACACCGCCCAGTCTAGGGAGTCCGCACTAGCAGAAAAGATCGATCAAATGGAGAAGCTGTTGAGAAATGCTAAACGAATAGAAGAGTACATGTTGGATGTAGGCAGTTTGTGCTTATTCCCTGATGAAAAATTATCTAAAAAATTTAAAATGCCAGAGATGGTAAAATTTGATGGTACTAGTGACCCCCAAATTCATCTGAGGATGTACGTTAGAACTCTCTCCCCCATGGGAATTGATGATCAACTCAAAACCCAACTTTTCCATCGGTCACTCTTTGGGGCTGCACAAAGGTGGTTTCTTTCTTTGGCGGTGACCAAAACTAGAACTTGGGAGAATATAGCCACGGCTTTTGTCAGTCAGTACAGCTACAATGTCCACTAAAATGGTATCTTATTACTTAGCCACTTTCTACCTTTGAACAGTTATTTAACGCTGGAGTACAGATTGAAGACGACATTCAGTCTGAGAATATCGAGAAAGCCGAACCTACGCAGAAATCGAGGAGGACATTCCCAACAAGCAACCAAAACCAAACTTCCACCCACCAACCTCGTGTTTCGCTCGAACGAGGTAAACCTACTGAACCCGTCTTCTTTCACCCAACAAACCAACCATTCCCAACAGTCGGACAATGGCCAATAGCAACAGAAGCTAAGGAGGATGTTCACTCCCCTCAACACTCCATTATCCACCGCCCTGAGTCGACTCGTCGAGAAAGGGCTTATCAAGCCATTGAACCCCATGCTCGTACCTGATCCCTTACCACTAAGGTTTAATGTTTCTCAATACTGCGCCTTCCACCAAGGTCACGGACACCTAACTGATAAGTGCTTAAGGCTCTGATATGAGATTTAGAACCTCATCGACAACAAGGTGATCCCGCCACTATCTGCCACCCCAAAGCCGAATATCACGACTAACTCACCGCCAAATCATGTCAGGCAGGCTGGGGTAAATTATGTCTCTGCGGGAACCACAGGACCAGAGCTGATATATCTGTCCAACATACCTACCATGTTCTCATGTTTTAGCTACTAAAAATTAGGCAGTTTGTTCATTGATTATGACCAAAAATGGCTGGGATGTCATAGAGGAGTGGAATAATAATGACTGGGAAGGATATCAGGTAGCAATTCAAGAGGAGGAGCATAACGAGGATGACGACTGGCCATTGGACTTTCCAGCCCGACCCTATGGGTTCTGTCACGTGCTTAATGGCATCACTCTCCCCCAACTTTTTGAGGAGGAGATATATATTGACGAGTTGCAGTCCTATTGGCTGGTAAGGGTTGTGCTGAAATCGGATAGAACAGAGTGGACCGATTTTTGGGCTGCTCGGGAATAGTAGGTGGACTTTATCAATGAGGACATATGGGAAGAAATTGATATTACATGGACCATCGAAGATTATGAGAAGAGAAGAGGAAGAATAGCAATTGACGATTTAGGCGATTTGTAGGCATTCGAAAGCCCTCCACTTGTGAACAAGGTACGATAGACCAGCAACATAATAATGGGATTATGGGATCCCAAGGAGGGGATAGAATATTTAACTAGAAGTGGCCGGTATTTCAAGCCAACCCAGTTAGAAAAGGGAAAACCAAGTGGAAAAGGAAAGGAAAAAGAACATGAAGAAGAGGATGATGCAGTGCTGAAGCAGTTAAGAAGACGCAAGCTAACATCAGCATTTTGGGGCCACTGATGGCCTCGCATAAACACAAACAAGTTGTGCTAAAGATCCTGAATAATGCCAGCATTTCGATAGAGGCCACCCCGGAGCAACTGATTAGACTTATTTTGCCGGCGGTAGAACCAAAAATAATTTCTTTTTCCTATAAAGATCTGCCTGCAAGGGGAAGGAATCACAACAAACCACTGCATATTACTATTAACTGCCTGGACAAATGGGTCCATGTGACTCTTATCGATAACAGGTCTGCATTAAATGTATGTTCGCTCAAAATAGCACTCTGTTTGGGACTAAAGACGGAGCACTTCATACTAAGCAATCAAAGAGTCCAGGCATATGACAAAATGAGGACGGACGTACTGGGACTTGTATTGTTTGCAATATCAGTAGGGCCCTTGGAAATATCGGTCAAGTTCCATGTACTAGATGTACCAGCATCTTTCAACTTGTTGTTGGGTAAACCCTAGTTGCATGACCTAAGTGTTCAGGCTGTACCATCGACTCTCCATCAAAAACTGAAGCTGATAAGAAATGGGATAGTTCTAACTATTCACGGAGATGACAACATTCATCCCCTAACAGGAGTAGAGGGCTCAACTATGTTGGAAATTCAGCATAGTGAAGATGATGTTTCGCTCAGTGGTTTTTGATTTGATGAAGCACAGGCTGTCCAAATGCTAATGAATGGGAGGAAAGGTACATCAACCCAAGGGCTATCACAACGATGAGACAATTGTCTTACTTTATGGGCATAGGACTAGGGCGTAAATAGCAAGGAATCCCCGAACCTGTTCAGGTATTGCTAGCTTCTCGCCGTTTTGGTCTTGGATACGAGCCAACGGAAGAAGATTTGGAAGGGCCTAAAAAGGGACAAAAGGCTAAATATTTTGGAATGCTCAATGGGTACTTTGTCAAGGAAGGGAAAGATTTCAAGTATTGTGGCTTTCCAGAACCATGGATCGATGAAGAAATCAATCAAAGGCTACCAAGGTTAGAGATCTTTTTCGACCATCAGTTGTCTGATACAGAAGGGAAAGAGGCAGCTAAAGGGGAAAAAGAAGAAAAGAAGGTCCAAGAGGAAGATTCGGCTGACAAGCTTGATGGTACCAACATGGGAGTGCTGTTTAATGAGAAGATAGCTCAGTTGCATGTAACTGAACAAGACTGTTTCATGATGGGCTTCAACACACCAACAGACTACACCAAGCTCATCGTCAATGCGGCTATAAAGGAAGTGAAGAATTGGACCATCGAGTTTTGTAATATACATGTTGTCTATCCTGAGTCCAAGTTTGAGTCGGAGTCTATAGTCGAGGGCACGTTTATTGATGCTCCTCCCCCTGCTTTTACTGTCGAGTTTGTAATTCCCTTTGCTTTTAATAAAATGAACAAAATTTTTGGTTACTCTGCTTTGTTTGATTTATTTCATACACTTTTCGATGATTTTGAATTCGACGGGATATCCCCAAAGAAATAAAACTATTAATAAAAAGAGAAGAAGAAATGCGTGCCCAACCAATAATTGAAAAAACTTTGTCAATAAATCTGGGTAATGAAACTAACCCACAAAATGTACAAATCGGTTCTTCTTTATCCTTAGTTGAACAAAAACAATTAATAACTTTATTAATAGAATTCAAGGATGTATTTGTATGGTCTTACGAAGATATGCCTAGAAATGATCCCGACATTGTCCGGTACCAGATCCCCTTATACCCTGACGCCAAATCGGTCAAACAAGAATTAAGACGGATCCGCCCAGAATGGGCTCTGAAGATTAAAGAAGAAGTCGCCAAACAAATCAACGCTGAATTCCTAATGGTAACTGAGTACCCGAAGTGGGTAGCCAACATCGTGTCGATTTTAAAGAAGGATGGCCGTATTCAAGTTTGTGTAGATTTTTGGGATCTCAACATGGTTAGCCCAAAAGATGATTTTCCACTACCACGCATTAACGTCTTGGTAGATAGTATAACAGGGCATGCCTTGTTATCATTCATGGATGGCTTCTCCAGGTACAACCAGATTCTAACGGATCCTAAGGATAGAGAAAAGACGACGTTCACCATGCCTTGGGGCACCTATTGCTATCGTGTGATGATGTTCGGTTTGAAGAATGCGGGGGCAACCTATCAGAGGGCTGCCACCACTTTACTGCATGACATGATACATAAGGAGGTTGAGGTGTACATAGATGATATGATAGTCAAGTCCAAGGATTTAGATGACCACATTATAGCACTGCGAAAATTCATCAAAAGGATTCAGAAGTACAAGAAGCGACTCAACCCACAAAAGTGTGCCTTCGGGGTTACTATCGGAAAGATGCTTGGATTTATGATCACTCAACGAGGCATTGAAGTGGACCCTTCAAAGATCAAAGCAATTTTGAAAATGCCTCCTCCAAGGACCAAAAGAGAAATTAGGGGCTCTCTGGGTAAGGTACAATTCATCAGTCGGTTCATCGTAAAATTGACAACTACCTATGAACTGCTCTTCTGCCTGCTGAAGAAAGGAGTTAAATTTATATGGGATCAAAAGTGCCAAGATGCCTTTGATGTCGTACGATGATACCTGCAAAATCTATCTATTCTAGCTCCTCCCGAACCTGATAAGCCACTAATTCTCTATTTGTCACTGACTGACTCAGCTATGGGATGTATGTTGGCGTAAGAAGTTGAAACTGGAATTGAAAAGGTTATCTACTACTTAAGCAAGAAGATGACAGTATCAGAGATACGATACACACCACTAGAAAAGACATGTTGGGCTTTGGTCTGGGCTTCCCAAAAATTGAGGCATCACATGTTGTCTTTCACAGTAAATATCATCTCCTAGATGGACCCGTTGAAGTACCTGTTTGAAAAATCGACATTGACCGGAAGGTTGGCTCGATGGTTGCTGCTATTATCGGAATTTGATCTTCAATATGTCACCCAAAAGTCAGTCAAGGGGAGGGCAGCGACAGAATTCCTGGCTGATCAACTAGTTGAAGGAGGTGAAGACACAGAGTTCCAGTTTCCTGACGAACAGCGAATGAAAGTCGGGGATGACAAGTGGACTCTATATTTTGATGGCGCATCGAATCAATATGGTTATGGAATAGGAGTCCTTGTCACTCCAGATAAATCCCACTTTCCTTTGTCTTTAGAGCTCAATTTTGAAGTTACCAATAATCAGGCTGAATATGAAGCATTTTTAGCTGGATTGGAGGTAGCCTTGGAATTAGGGGTAAGAAAGCTGGAAGTAGTCATTGGAGATTCAGCACTAGTAGTTTCACAAGCGAGAGGAGAATGGAAGGTCAGGGACCTAACCTTGATTCTCTATCATCAAGAGCTAGAGAAACTGATACCGTGTTTCGAATCAGTGATCTCTACCCATGTGCCAAGACTACAGAACAAGTTCACCGATGCACTGGCCACCCTAGCATCCATGATTGACATACCTTTCGAAGTCAGAATGAGGCCTTTAATAATTGAATAGAAGAGAAAGCCGACATACGAGACGACAGCCGCAATTGAGGAAAGCACTGACGACTTTCCATGGTACTTTGACATTCAGAACTTCGTGAAAAAAGGAGAATATCCCAAGCTTACCAGCAAAAAAGATAAAAGGGCAATATGACGATTATCTGCACAGTTTTTCATTTGCAGTGGAAGACTATACAAATGAGGGCATTCTAGCGTCAATAAATTGTGCGTCAACAACGAAGAGGGTCAAGAACTGATGAAAGAGATACACGCGGAAGTTTGTGGGCCACACATGAGTGGGAACATGTTAGCGAAGAAAATCCTGCGACAAGGATACTTTTAGATGACAATGGAGATAAACTGCATACAGTTTGTGCGGAGGTGCCACAAATGTCTGATTCACGCAAATTTCATGCATGCTCCCCCATCTCAATTGTATAACCTGATGTCACCATGGCCTTTCTCAGTATGGGGCATTGATGTGATTGGAAAGGTAATACCAAAGGTGTCAAATGGGCACGAGTTCATCTTAGTGGCCATTGACTACTTTACCAAGTGGGTGGAAGCAGCCTCCTACTCTGTATTGAAAGTCTCTCATGTTGCTAAGTTCATCAAGCAAACATCATTTGCCGGTACGGGGTCCCCTGTGAGGTCATCTTAGATAATGGATCGCATTTTCAAGGAGAGGTCTTGGATCTTTTCAAAGAATACCGGATAGTGGCCCACAAGTCCTCACCACATCGGCCGCAGACAAATGGAGCGATTGAGGCAAAAAATAAGGACATCAAGAAAATCCTACAAAAGACGATCAACTCACATAAGGATTGACCGGAGCATCTACCATTTCCACTTTGGGGATACAGGCTGTCGATCAGAATTGCAACTGGAACTACGCCATACTCCTTAGTGTACGTAATGGAAGCGGTGCTTCCCATTGAGGTAGAAATCTCTTCTCTAAGAGTAGTGGCCGAGGCTAGTATTTTAGAAGCAGAATGGCAGAGGAACTGGATGGAAGAGTTGCTCTTGTTTGATGAAAGAAGACTGCGGGCTCCATTTCATGTACAAGGTTATCAAAGGAGGATAGCTCGAGCATTCAATAAGAAGGTCAAGACCCAGGATCTCAGAGAAGGAGATCTGATTCTTAAGGAAATCAAAGCTCCTATCTTTGACCCGAGGGTCAAGTTCAAGCCAAACTGGTCCCGACCGTTTCTCAGCAAGACCATCATAACCGGTGGCGCAGTTATCATTATGGATTTGGATGGTAATGTGTTTTCCACTCCAGTTAACCTCGATCAACTCAAAAAGTACTATCCTTAGGGTAAAAGTAAAGATAAAATAAAAGCTCATTGAGTTGAAAACTAAAAAGGCAACTTAGGCAAAAGTTAGAGCAGCCCGCAAGGCCGAAAATCCAAAAGGGCGACCTTAGCAAAAGTTAGGGCATAACAAAAAGGAGAGTGTCAATACCCGAGTGAAAACCAACCCCGAACTACGTTATGGCCTGATTTCATCTTTTTGGGATACGTAGGCAGCTTCTTTTGAGAAGTCCGGCCACATTCTGTGTTCTAAACAATTTTGAATCAGAGTAGGGCCAATGCAAATTTATCTTTGAATTTTGATAATAAAGTCATTCAAACTTTGAATAAATTTAAACCATTTTAAACATAAAGTGGGAGTTTTTCATTGCTTTAATTAGAGCTACAATGTTTTTAAAGGGAGGGCATGCAAGTCCCAAACTCTACAAACAAAAGAGGAAAGCTATGAAATCTTTAAGACAAAGTAGGAGGCCTCAAATCGTTCTCCTTTTTGTTGCTTGTTTTCCTTCTTCTTTACCTTTTTTCTCCTGATCCTGCATCAGCCATGTCTTGTACTCAGCAAAAAGCTCAGGACATTGCAGCTCCTGTATTTCCATACGTGAACGAGAGGGCCAAGCATCCTTATATAGTGTTAGAAATGGAGCCCGCAGCGCAGATGAGAATAGACAACCTCGAATACTGGGAATGATGATCTGACTGTGACTGAACTACCGCATGATCCGATGGGGGTAATAGAAAGTAGTCTAACGCAGACCAATCAATAGAACACCAGGGTGATCCATGGTAGTCAAAGTCATGGTAGGGATCCGCCACCAGGGGCACTGCCAAGTAATATCTAGGCCAGTTAGGGATGAGGGGTACTATTGCTAGGATGCCTCGGTACTACATATCTAATAACAAGGGCAGTAAAGAAAAGCTGCAGCACTGTGTCTATCGGTGGGTGGTTTTTGTACAAGACTAACCTTATCCATCAGCCAGATCTATAGCAAAAAGTTAGATCAATGAGAGTAAAGATTTACAGAATGACACAAGTCTGATAAAGAGAAAGGTTTGAATTTACCTGAAGGAGCAAGGGGCTGCCAACAAAAGTAGTGGTCTCACCACGATGAACAGCATCTAGGCCAAGCAGCATCTCGGCTAGGACAAGTGGTACAAAGTTCTTTTCTATCCACATCTGACCAGCAATGTCAACCAATACACAACTAGCTCGCCCGTTAGAGGGAATAAGAAGATATTGGGCAAGAAGACATAAACAAAGAGCATAACGTCGTCGTAGCTGAAATTAAAGGTCACTAAGGTCACCGGTAGGACAGAATCTATCAATGATCAAGGGTATGTCAAGATAGTCATCCTGTGTCAGAAGAGAGGCCTCCATCCTAAATAGACCACAAAGCTATATCACCTGCTGACGGGTTGAAAGGAAGAAAGTGGGAACCACAACATAGCTTCGAGCGGCCAAATCCAAAATGGCAGCAAACTCCTCCACAGTGGGGCATAGCTCTTCAAGGCCGAATCGAAAGACGTAGGATTGCGGGTCCCATAGCTGAGCAACTGCTTTCAGCAAAGGCCCATTAATCTTTACGGCCATGAGAGGAAATAAGGAGTTAATATCGAAAGGGGTAAATTTTAAATGTTCGACATGAGAGAATGCCTCAATCCATGAAGAAAGGGGATTAGCCATCTGGGTCAGAATAACAGAAAATGGGGCATCTAGGGCTGTATTTATAAGGCAGAAAAGGGCAGAAAATCAAAATTTTGACAAACGGTACGTTCCATGTGGCGACCGCCACCTTGGAGTTAGCGACCGCCAACACTAAAAAGCATCGTACAGTGACATGAGCCCTTTGACTAGGCACCCACAGGTTATAAATGGCAACCGCCATGTCAGTCTCCTTGGAAGTGGCGACCGCCATGTCATGTTATGGCGACCGCCATGTTTGAACATGGCCGGGGTGTGTCAGTTTGCAGTTTGTGTGATCTGTATAAATTGTGGCATCTTAATTATGCATCAAAGATAGTTTGAACAGCAAATAAAGGAAAATCATGCAACAGATAAACATGTAAAGTAATAAATGGCGCGAAGGCTCAAAATGCATCAAAAGTGATAGAATGTATCAAAATATAATCAGGACACCCAGGCTTAATAAAATAGTAAACTAGGGCACGTAGGCCCATGGATCAAGTAAATGTATCAAACGGGGGTCCACAGGCCCATAAAGAGTAAATGTATCTAAATAAAAGCGAAAAAGTAACTACAGAGGGGGGCTCTCTCTCTTAGGAACATCTCTGGCGAACCCGATAGGAAGAAAGACTGGCCTCGTTTGAGCTATCATCCTCAAAGAGCCGGTCAAAGTCATAACCGTCATCACTACCGGAAGAGGAGGACATGACTCTGGATCGGTTCGGAGTGATCGAAATGGATCCTCTAGAACGAGCCGCGGCAGAAGCGGCACGGGACCCACGACCTCGAGTCGGAGCAGTAGCAAGAGCCTGGGACGGAGCAAGAGCAACCACAGGTGGCTGTTAAAAGAGAAGAAAGTAAGAAAACAGTATGGGACATAACTTAGACCGAAGAAAAAGACACTCACCGGTAAAGGGATAAAAGGAACCCCAGCTGCACGTAGAGCAGTATCCTGTTGGCGGATCAGAGTCCGCATGCCACTCACTACCAGCATGAGACGATCTAGCCAAGCCTAATCCTCCTGTCCAAAGGATTAAAGAACTAAGCAAAGAGGAAAGTAGTGAGGAAAAGAATGAACCTGAGCATATACTAGCCGGAACTCTGAAACTGGGGGAACAGGAATGGGGATATCGAAAGGATACCCAGCAACGATGGTCGGCACAGACCAGGGTATCTCGGCAGCTCCAACTTTAGCTCCCCCAGCAGCAGCAGTAGCTCTCGCTCCAGTATCAGCAGCTGCACCAATACCAGCTCCCTCATACTCTGGCACCCGTCTCCTCCTCCCACCACCCAGGGCAACCGGGCCAGGTCCTAGTGGTCCCAGCAAATGGACCCGAACCCAGGCCGTGCAATCTCTCTCCACCACCAGCAGCTCAGCAGCAGGAGTCCCCATCAGCTCTAAAAGAGGATCGACCCAGCTCAGATGATCGGTCCGACGCATACAGGCTGGAGGGACCACTGGGATCTGGAAGTGATCCAAGCCGAGTGACTGGCGAATCACTCATTCTCCTAAATAGCACTCCCGTTCAAATGGACCCTTCAGCAAGATCTGTCTCGAAGCAATATCTCGATTGTGCATCAGGTCTGTGCCAGCTCGATCCTCTACTCCCTGCCAGACATCTCAGTAAACCTATAGAGTACAGTGAACAGTACAGTGTATAGTAATCAGTGAACAGAATACAGTAATTAGTTTGCAGAATAAAGAATAGTACAGTACAGTGTAGTGCAGTGCAGTGAGAAAAATAATACAGAATACGATGTACAATACAGAGAGCAGTAAAAATGAAACCTAGTCAATGGTCAGTCGGTCTACTGAAACTCGAAAGCGATCAATGTCCTTCCCTCCAGCCTTCTTCCCCTTCAGCCCTCAGGACCACCGGGCTACACGGGGAATGACTGGAGGGTCTGCCGCCGAGTTTACCGGGACATGAAGCCTAAGGAACTCATAGGTCCACAGCTGCAAAGAAAAGATGTCAGCAAGAAGATAATGGATAACATATAACAGAAATGAATAGAAGACTGAAGAAACTAAACCATACCTCCCATACCTCCCATACCCTTCAGTATCCCCCGATGCTAAGCTCCTGGAGGAACCTAGTAAGAGTCCTCATGAAGCTGTAGAGGGTGGAGAGGGCAGCTCCTCCCCAGTCATATGAAGTGACTCGATTAAGACGAGCCAGGCCGCCGATGTAATGTAAATGAACGATGTTCTCCTTGGTCAAAAATGTGGTACCAAACATATACATCAGAAAGCTCCGAAAAACCCACTCGTAGTAGCGGGGCTTCGTATAGTGGAAGTGTGTGAAATGCTCGAAAAACTAGGTGTATCGCACCCGGTCTCTGTCCATCTGTGCTGGAATGGCCCCAAGAAAGTACATCAATAAGTCAGCAGAGAGGCCAATGGTCGAATTAAATGGGATAGGGGCTCCTCCAACCTGAATACCGGTAATCATAGAGAAATCCAGAGGCATTAGAGTGGCCTCAAAGGTAGTGAAATGAAAGGTGTTGGTGGTGTCCCACCACCGCTCCGCCAAAGCTGTCAGCCATACCCGGTCGTTGCTCGTCCTACCCAACAAGGGTATGAAATGAGCAAAACCAGAAGCGTCGATGTAAGCCCGGTTGAGAGCAGGGAGGGCATCATATCACTCCAACATCTCGCCAGAGGCAGAACCTCCAAAGCCACGGACATAGTGACCAGCCTAAAAAGAGAAGACAAATAGAGAATATATAAAGAGCAGATTCAACACATGAAATACGCAGGAAATAAAGCAATAAACAAAACCCTAGGTTCGTGTGTAAGTGACGACCCTTCGGTTCTTTCAAGTCCTAGAAAATTAGGCACCCTAACTCTTGGTTCGTGTGTAAGTGATGACCCTTCGGTTCTTTCGAGCCCTAGAAAACTAGGCACCTTAACCCTAGGTTCGTGTGTAGGTGACGTCCCTTCAGTTCTTTCAAAGCCCTAGAAAACTAGGCACCCAAACCCTAGGTTCGTGTGTAAGTGACGATCCTTCGGTTCTTTCAAGCCCTAGAAAACTAGGCACTCTAACCCTAGGTTCATGTATGAGTGACGACCCTTCAGTTCTTTCAAGCCCTAGAAAACTAGGCACCCTAACCTTAGGTTCGTGTGTAAGTGACGACCCTTCGGTTCTTTCAAGCCCTCGAAAACTAGGCACCCTAACGGTAGGTTCGTGTGTAAGTGATGACCCTTCGGTTCTTTCAACCCCTAGAAAACTAGGCACCCTAACCCTAGGTTAGGCATCCTAACCCTAGGTTCATGTGTAAGTGATGGCCCTTTGGTTCTTTCAAGCCCTAGAAAACTAGGCACCCTAACCCTAGGTTCGTGAGTAAGTCACAACCCTTCGATTCTTTCAAGCCCTAGAAAACTAGGCACCCTAACCCTAGGTTCGTGTGTAAATGACGACTCTTCGATTCTTTCAAAGCCCTAGAGAACTAGGCACCCTAACCCTAGGTTTGTGTGTAAGTGACGACCCTTTGGTTCTTTCAAGCCCTATAAAACTAGGCACCCTAACCCTAGGTTCATGTGTAAGTGATGACCCTTTGGTTCTTTCAAGAACTAGAAAACTAGAAAACTAGGCACCTTAACCCTAGGTTCGTGTGTAAGTGACGACCCTTAGTTTCTTTCAAGCCCTAGAAAACTAGGCACTCTAACCCTAGGTTTGTGTGTAAGTGATGTCTCTTCGGTTCTTTCAAGCCCTAGAAAACTAGGCACCCAAAGCCCTGGTGCACCAGGCAAATCTTTCTAAACCTAGGTTCGTGTGTAAGTAACGATCCTTTGGTTTTCGCACGTTCTAGTAAAAGACTAGGAATCCCAAGCCCTGGTGCATTAGGCAAATCTCTATCTTTTTGTGTTAATCATTCTGTAAAAAAAATAATAATAACTAAATGTGTAAGTGACCTTCCTTCGGTTCTTTTAAACCATAAAAAACTAGGCACCCTAAGCCCTGGTACACTAGGCAAATCTTCCTAAACCTAGGTTCGTGTGTAAGTAATGATCCTTTAGTTTTCACACGTTCTAGGAAAAAACAAGAAATCCCAAGCCCTGGTACGCTAGGCAAATCTCTATCTTTTTGTGTTAATCATTCTGTTAAAAATAATAATAATAAATAAATAAATAAATAAAATAATAATAAAAAAAAAATCTCTTCCCTTTGATTTTTGTGTTTCGCCTCTTTTTTCCTAATCTTTTAGGATTAATTTTTTAGGAATTTTTTGAAAATTTGCTCCAATTTTCTTAAAATTTTTCTCAAATTTCTAAGATTTTGTAAAAATTTCTAAAAATTTTCTCAAATTTCTAGGATTTTCTACAAATTTTTATAAATTTTCTGGGATTTTTGAAAAATTTCTTTGATTTTTGAAAAATACCCTTTAGATTTCTAGAGTTTTTTTTTTGCCCTAAAGTTTTAGTAATTTTTGACAAAATTACCCCTTTAATTTTCATGCCCCAAAAATAAAAAAAAAATTCACCCTCATTTTTTTATGTTTTTTATAAAAATAAAAATAATAAATTCAATACTTTTCACTAAAATAATTGCCCCTTTCGTTGTTTGTTCAAAAATCCTCATATTTCTACTGTTTTAATCTCCATTGCAAAGGTAGCTAAACAAAGTTCAAATTCCAACAATCACCATCCACATCATCAAAATCATTCATCAACACATCAAAATAAATCATCATTCATCATCATCATAATAAGTCATATCACCATATGGGGGATCCTAGACATGCGTTTACGTTTGACATATCATAAAAACATGCCTTGGTATTAAACAAGTAAGTTTGGGAAACATACCGAAGGTCACTGGCGAGAAATATGGTAGTCAGGTTTCCGCAGAAGAACATCAACAGCAGTCGCGTCAGTGGGAGGCTCGTAGCGTCTCATCTCGCATGAAACTACGCGATAGGGTAGTGGAGCATAAGTATGCAGGTCGAAGGGTGCTGGATGATGCGGCGTTGGGATTTAGGGGTCTTTTGGAAAATGGTAAAAAATATGGGAATTCAAATATGTTTGAAAAAAAATATTTTAATACCTTCAAAATCAACTTTTGAAAACCCATTTTTTATTGAAAATAGAGTGACCACTTAGTTTTTGAGAAAAACTAAGAAAAACAAAAATGGCTACTGATCTTGAAAACGTTAACCAGAGAAAAAAATAGAGTTCGGGAGCTAAGGTACAAATTGGAGAAGGTGTTAGGCACCACGTTCTCCCAACCGTAAGGTTAGCCTCTACTAATCATCAATGGTTTTTTAATGGAATTTATCAAATGATGCAAATAAAGAAAATTGAGATAAAGAGGGAACATTCAAAATCAAATATGAAAAATACATAACATACGTATATAGAATGCCAAATAAAGCAAATATCAAAATGAAAATCCTAAGTCATACGGCATGCAATTTTTAATTAAAGAATACATGGAGCACACCGGCATACAATTTCATAAAAAATGAACTAACCTATCAAGATTTGAATGAAAGAGTAAAACATGCTAGATGTTGTCAAAATTACCTAAACATGGATTTGCTACAAAAGACAAATTAAACTATCTTAAACATGTTTTCAAGTAAAGAAACTAAAACATACATTAACATGATGAATTAGTAAAATAAATGAGAAATGCAAAATAAAAGATGCATAAAAAAAGAATCCTAAAAGAAAGTTTATAAAAGAAATTTATGAAAAGAGTTTTTGTCACGCCCCAACATCAGGGTTACACGAAAGCCCACCCAAAACACCCATTTTAGAAAACAGGTTTTACAGTTGGAAATCAAAGTATACAACATTTGGATAAAAATCTCCACAGTTCAACTCTCATAAATGGTAAAACATGCATTCTCATACATGAATAAACATATCGCCTAAAGGCGTACAAAACCAGCCATCACAGGCGTTACATG